>OX439131.1:50193604-50221104 GCA_949318235.1 Ecdyonurus torrentis | reverse complement strand
TATTTGGGTATTTTAGGATATTAGGCAAGTTTTTTGTTCAAGGTGTTCTACGTCTTTAATGGACGCTATATCGCAGGGGTGGGATAAGAATTGCGATAAGAAACGACCGCTGTCCTGCCCTTAAGCTCGTACGACCGCTGTCCTGCCCTTAAGCACGTTCTATAAAGTAAAGTAACAGTGATTGGCTGACCAACAAAATAAGACACGTTCATTGGTTGATCTGGTTTTTTAAGACGATAAAAGTGAGTTGCATGTTAAAGGAATAGACCAGAGAAAAACATAAGCATTTATATCACAAAACACTTGATGGGATTTACATAAATAAAATTAGTTTGTCTCAAAACCCAACAGTAGCTCCGTAGCAGTGATCAGAAAATTCGATTTATGCAACCCACACAACATTTGCATACTAATTTTTGCATATTTCTGACGTCATAAACATGAATTTTCACGCAAATTGCATACTTTACAGTTTTTTCACGCTCTCTCGTGGGTTTACATTAACTTTCTGGTAAAAATTGTCAGTTTTGAAGATCCCATTTCGTGTTTATTCATTAAAAATCACATGTTGTTTTATGTGGTCTATGGCTTTAAGACTGCAACTTTTTTGTGTGAAGTTTCTTTCATTGTTATCAAGTTCAAAGTTCTAAAAGAAGAAATAACAATGATCGACCATATGTATAAACGTAGTAAACAGGTAATGACGTCATGATCAGATGTTTTTAACAAAGGAACATTTTCGAAGCTGTCTCAATATTTGTGTGTACTTTATAGAACGAGCCTAGGTTTTA
This sequence comes from Ecdyonurus torrentis, assembly GCA_949318235.1. NCBI lineage: Eukaryota > Metazoa > Arthropoda > Insecta > Ephemeroptera > Heptageniidae > Ecdyonurus > Ecdyonurus torrentis. The sequence goes on along the minus strand of OX439131.1, from coordinate 50,220,313 downwards.
CTTACGGCGATAAAAAAAACTGCAAAATAATTATGCTATCTTATTTTTAGCACAATTTCTTCAATACAGCAAAACATATTATGCTAAAATAATTATGTTATGTCGCATAAATATTATCTTGTTCTTTTATTGTTCTACTAATTTCGCATCATTTATGCTTAAGGCGGTAAATCAGCTACTGCGGGATTTGACTAAAAAGTTGTAAAGACAGAAAAATCTGAAATTTTGCCCAGTGATACATTAGGATTAGGTATCTTCAAAAATTTAAAAATTTTGGGGGGTCACCATGCTAGATTTTTAATTATGATTTTTTAAAGTTTTAGTCCCATAAGAGCCCATGTTAATTTCAATAATTAATTTCTCTCTTATCTGCTGGTCACGGGTTCTGAAAATTTTATCATAGGTAGCTGTTACTGTTAACTTTTAAATGGCATCATAAAATTTTGAAGTTTTCTTTTTAGATTTTGAGAAACACGCCATCTGAATACAACCCTTAATAGTATTTTGTGTTATATATTCTCACAGTAGATGATACATCTCCCATAGCGGGAATGTCAGATTAGAGAACTTAGATTAGAGAAGGAGACTGCGCATCACTCCACAATTTTGACTTGGCAACGTTGTGTTTTGAAGCACCAATCAGAGGTCAGAAGTGGCCAAATCAAGGCGCCAATGAGAGAGCACGCTATAGTATTTTCATCTGCAGTGTTGCCAATTTTAAAGAAATGAGTGTTCCGGGAAGGTTCATGAGCTCCTGTGTTATTGCCCTATACTAAAAACGAACCCTTGTTGATGTAGTTCAAATTTTCACCGCAACAATCAACATGTAAAATGTAAGTGGCGCTGTAGTCTGTGTGTGAATTTTAACACACAGACTACAGCGCCACTTTTATACGTAATTTTGTATTCTTGCATTTTTGCGGTGAAAATTTGAATTACATCATTAAGGGATCGTTTTTTCAACAATAGCTTGCTATCCTGTTTATATATCCATGATACACACACAGAACATTTTGAATGTTAGAGAGGTCCAAGAAGAAATTAGAAAGGCGCAAGTAGATCATGTTTCATATTGATGATTAATTATGGACAAATTTAAATCACTTCAATTGAAAAGTAACCGCATTTCTACGTGCACTTTTTTTTTTTTTGGAAAACACCTTTTTTTAAAATTTCTGATACATTGTTAAAAATCAACCTCTCGATTGATCAATACAGCCACATAAAAACATATATAATTGTTGGTATCATTTACATAGCATAATAGTTCAGACGCTCAGCATTCCATTGGGTTTTCAAGTATATGCGTAAAAAAAACAAAATTTAAATATTTCCGTTAAGAAAAAAAAAATTATAATAAGTTAAAAAAAATTTCAATAATAAATGATAAAAAAAACGATGTTTGTCCTGTGCTGGTCAATGTTATTGATTGCTCCAATAAGGCGTCATTCCCGTGCTTTTTCACACACACACTCATACAGTGGAGAAGCAAAATATAATTATTTCCCAGACACAATTTGAACTAAAAGACGATAGTTTCCATGAAGTAAAAAACTAAAGGGTAAAAAACGAGGTAAGAAATATTTTAATTTAAAACGTGAGTGCGAGTTACGTCACTTCGCCAGCGTGTATATTGGAGCAGAGAGTAAGTAAGTGATCGTGACGAACACAAATCTATCTAACAAGCACGGGTGGATTTAGTCACGTGACATGGTGCAGTGTAGCTAGCGGGCGTGAGAAGTGCAGGCAGGTAGGTAGATATTGCAACTGCATCGAGATACTGTTGTATACGTTTATACTGCTATCTTTTGTATTTGTTTATGTATTTATTTATTTGTTTATTTGTTTAATAGTTTATTAATTTATTAATATACTGATTGATTGATTGATTGATTGATTGATTGATTGATTTATTGATTGATTGATTGATTGATTGATTGATTGATTGATTGATTGATTGATTGATTGATTGATTGATTGATTGATTGATTGATTGATTGATTGATTGATTGATTGATTGATTTAACTATTTGTTTATTTATTTAATTGTTTGTTTATTAATATATTCATTTAGTTTCATTCATTCATTCATTCATTCATTCATTCATTCATTCATTCATTCATTCATTCATTCATTCATTCATTCATTCATTCATTCATTCATTCATTCATTCATTCATTCATTCATTCATTCATTCATTCATTCATTCATTCATTCATTCATTCATTCATTCATTCATTCATTCATTCATTCATTCATTCATTCATTCATTCATTCATTCATTCATACATACATACATACATACATACATACATACATACATACATACATACATACATACATACATACATACATACATACATACATACATACATACATACATACATACATACATACATACATACATACATACATACATACATACATACATACATACATACATACATACATACATACATACATACATACATACATACATACATACATACATACATACATACATACATACATACATACATACATACATACATACATACATACATACATACATACATACATACATACATACATACATACATACATACATACATACATACATACATACATACATACATACATACATACATACATACATACATACATACATACATACATACATACATACATACATACATACATACATACATACATACATACATACATACATACATACATACATACATACATACATACATACATACATACATACATACATACATACATACATACATACATACATACATACATACATACATACATACATACATACATACATACATACATACATACATACATACATACATACATACATACATACATACATACATACATACATACATACATACATACATACATACATACATACATACATACATACATACATACATACATACATACATACATACATACATACATACATACATACATACATACATACATACATACATACATACATACATACATACATACATACATACATACATACATACATACATACATACATACATACATACATACATACATACATACATACATACATACATACATACATACATACATACATACATACATACATACATACATACATACATACATACATACATACATACTTGAGCTTACTTCCTGCCTGACTGCGTGACGTCACAAAACAATTGAAAAGTGTGTCATCTCACTTTCAGTTTGTTTACTTTGCTCAGTCAAGTTGGCAAAGTCGTCTATTGATACACTTACTTAGTGCAGAATACATATAAGTAATATTGACATTGTAAATCACAATACCCACCTTGTATATTTCAATAATACATCACTCATAATTACTTGGATAACTCAATAACATGGGTAACATAGGAAAATAACTTATATTTAAAAATACTATGTAATATTTTTGAGAGCATTGATGTTGTAAATATGTTGAATTAGTATCTCAAGTATGTGAGAAAAATAACATGAACCAAAAAATTAACATATTTCCCAAAGAAAATTGACTAAAATGAAGTTTGTCCTATGCTGAGCAATGTTATTCACTACTCCAGTATGGCCTCCAAGCGTAATAAATATGACATCATGCGCATACCCTATATATACACAATAACAATATAGGGTGTTTTGTTTGTCTCGGATGCCTGTTATTTCGTTCGTTCGTTCGTTCGTTCGTTCGTTCGTTCGTTCGTTCGTTCGTTCGTTCGTTCGTTCGTTCGTTCGTTCGTTCGTTCGTTCGTTCGTTCGTTCGTTCGTTCGTACGTTGGTTCGTTGGTTCGTTGGTTCGTTGGTTGGTTCGTTCGTTCGTTCGTTCGTTGGTTCGTTGGTTCGTTGGTTCGCAGTGATAGAAATACAACCCATACTGAGGTTTAAATCAACCCACACATATTAGGACGTTATTTTTCCTCCGTGTATTTGAACATGCGGAGACAGAAATACAAACCAGTTCCGGTTTGTCTCAATTCAAAGGAATACTTGAAGTGAAAATATAATTTTTCTTTTTTGTTCCAGTCGAGTGATTTTTATCATACGACATTTATTTATTTATTTATTTATTTATTTATTTATAATTGTGTTTAATGTATATATATATATATATATATATATATATATATATATATATATATATATATATATATATATATATATATATATATATATATATATATATATATATATATATATATATATATATATGTTGGCAACCATTGCCGAATTCGCTCATTGGCCAAAATAAGTGACCACGTCGCGGCGTGGCAATGCATTTTTGCCAAGATCTGAAATGCATCGTAATTTTGACCACGTCGCGGAGTGTTTTTTAACAAATGCCAAATTTTTGGCAAATACATTTTAGCCAGTTCGTGGAGTGGTTTTTGATAATTGCCACGCTGCAGCGTGGTCAAAATGTTTAATACGCAGGTTACGATATTCGGTATAAGTATGAATAATATCATATATTTTTTTTTTATTATTATAACACATCATTTTATATTATGGTTTTTAGTTAATTAAAATATTTATAAATTTATAAAAATGATTTCTTATTAAATTTGACAAACAAATTTGTCTATGGTCAACATTACGATGCACAAGTGCTGAATTTCGGATCTTGGCAAAAATGCATTGCCACGCTGCGACGTGGTCGCCTATTTCGGCCAATGAGCGAATTCGGCAATGGTTGCCAACATATACATATACATATTCTTATTCTTATTCTTATACATATTCTTATCAATTTCAAAGTTCTAAAAGAAGAAATAACAATGATCGACTATATGTATAAACGTAGTAAACAGGTAATGACGTCATGATCAGATGTTTTTAACAAAAGAACATTTTCGAAGCTGCAGGCTCATAGTTTATAGAACGGGCTACTGTGTACCGAAACGAAATGAATAACTTTCAATTTTAGTAATGTATTTCAGTGTATAATTGTGCAGTTTTTTGATTTCATTGCGGTACATATATGATATTTGTATGTATATATATAAGTACAACTTTATTTTTATCTAACTTCACAGTTATATATTTCTAATTACAATATGAAGTGCATGCAAAGACTTTCATTTACATCAGCAGTGCAGAGCAGTGCCTGAGCTGGCAGCTATCTAGCCGGTATATACATTGCATCATGGAGCTTAGCACCATGCCGCTTTGAGAGAGAGAGAATCAAGAATACGGCGAGCACATTTCAAGCCACATTAACAATCTCTCTCTCTCTCTCTCTCTCTCTCTCTCTCTCTCTCTCTCTCAATTAATTTTAATATTTTATCTACGCGATGTCAACACTGTGGCTGCTCTTGCAAAATAATTAACTTTACACTCGCATTGATTTATTTATTATCTTTTATTTATCTATTTGTACATTTGTTTGATTATTATTTTTTATATCATGTATGTACTGTACATTATATATATTATTATGTATTTATATTATATAGTCGAGCTACGTTTTTATTTATTTATGTATTCATTCATTCATTCATTCATTCATTCATTCATTCATTCATTCATTCATTCATTCATTCATTCATTCATTCATTCATTCATTCATTCATTCATTCATTCATTCATTCATTCATTCATTCATTCATTCATTCATTCATTCATTCATTCATTCATTCATTCATTCATTCATTCATTCATTCATTCATTCATTCATTCATTCATTCATTCATTCATTCATTCATTCATTCATTCATTCATTCATTCATTCATTCATTCATTCATTCATTCATTCATTCATTCATTCATTCATTCATTCATTCATTCATTCATTCATTCATTCATTCATTCATTCATTCATTCATTCATTCATTCATTCATTCATTCATTCATTCATTCATTCATTCATTCATTCATTCATTCATTCATTCATTCAATCATTCATTCATACATTCATTCAGTCATTCATTCATTCATTCATTCATTCATGCATACATTCATACATTCATTCATACATTGATAGATATATATTGCAATATAGAAAGCTGATCGATATCTCCAATATGTTGATAATATATTGGAGATATTTCAGTCAACTTGAAGTGAAAATTGATTTTACTGCTACGTGATAAGATTGATTTGTTTTTATATTTTGTTGTTTTGTGCTGCATTCCATGCGCTTGTTATTTTTACCTCATCACCGGTTGCATTGCGCAAATGTAAAAGGGACTATCACAATATCTAACGTATTCTCATACCAATCTCTCTCTCTCTCTCTCTCTCTCTCTCTCTCTCTCTCTCTCTCTCTCTCTCTGAATTTATGTTATTATAGCATATATGATTAGGCTGACCATAATTAAAAGTGTGCAACCCGGGACACTGCAGAGCAATGCACAGAAGAGACCAAGAGGCCCGCGCGAAGCGCGGCCGGTTGTCCCCGCCGGAGGCGAAAAATTTTCAGAAAAGGGGGCGTGGCCTCCGAAATTTCATCAGTTTTGTGTCTTTTTGCAAGAGTTTATTTAAAAGTACATGGATTTTTTTCAATGCTTTCTGTCGTCTATTTTTAACCTTTTCCCTGCAAAAAAAAAAAAAAAAAAAAAAAAAAAAGAATAAAAAAAACAAACAAATTATGAAACAATTTTTTAATAATTAATAATAGTTATATCACAAATAACATACGTAACCGACGTAACGTATGGTATGTGATGTGTACGTCCTATTTGAGCCGAAACACCCACTCTCAAAAAAAAAAAATAATAAATAAATAAAAATTTGGCGTAACTATGGTGTATAATTTTAATATGCTACGAAAAATATTACGAAAATGCATCGACTATCTTTTGACGTTTTTTTTTTTTTTTTCTCCGCGAGCTTTTAATTGTATACTTTTTATTAAAATTCCTGCAAAATATAAAACCGGGACATTGACGATTTTTACAAAATCTTGCCGGGACTTTAGTGTTGAAACCGGGACTGTCCCGGCTAATCCGGGACGGATGGTCAGCCTATATATGATGCTGATTTAGAACAAGGCAAATAATTATGATATACAATACGATATTTCAGTTATTGTGCAGCACAGTTAATCATGCAGTTAGTATACTATGCATAGACTATGCTAGCTGTATTGTACAAATTGTGCTTAACGTGACATTACGTAGTTACTTTGAATCCGTGCAGCTGAGAGGGCACTGTGTATAAAAGCGCACTGCCACTAACTTCCCCAGCTCAGTCAGCTAATAGATGTTGTGTATGAATCATCTCTAGCTGTACAGAGCTCTCTGCTGTGCCTTGCCTGATGAGTCCTAGGTAAATTTGATACTATTTTGTAATAGTGCTGAAGTTCCATACCCTTTTAAAAAAAATTTCATGGTTTTTATCGCGTTAACAAAATACTACATACAAGGCATGATACAATAAACAAGGTAGGGACACGCTCGGCCTATTTGAGTATTTAGATACTAAAATTACTGTTTTACATTAAATTAAATTATTTTTCACTCACAAAATCTTTTTTTTATCATTCTTTATATAAATTTATGTATAAAAAAATCGACTTTTTTCGACTTTTTTGTATAAAATCGACTATTTGTCGACTATTTGCACCAAAAATCTTCGACTATATAGTCGACTATTTTGTCAAAATGATCGACTATTTTTGCGCTCTCTACATATGACAAATTGAGGTAATACTTATGCAAGTGGTGTATTGCAGGTGGTCACGTGACAGTCTAGAATGTCACAGTCTAGGATGACCAGAGAGCATATAGAAAACTATTGAAATACGGTCACTTAAGTATGTATGCATATGACAAATTGAGCTAATACTTATGCAAGTGGTGTATTGCAGGTGGTGGTCACGTGACAGTCTAGAATGTCACGGGCAGTCACGTGACATGTAATGACGATCAATTTCAAGGACAAAGTGAACCAAATTTGAAAATATTGCGCCTTGCTTGCTAATATAGACAATTTATGTATAATGTCAAAGACGATGATTTGATAAGTACTCCTGAACGTGATAAGTACCCGACATCATGCATGACTTCACGATAATATCGTAACTTTACGTAATAATAGTTTTTTAATGCTCTTAACAAGTCTTAAAGCCATAGACCACATAAAACAAAATGTGCTTTTTAATGAATTTTTGGGATCTTCAAAACTGATGACAATTTTTACCAGAATGTTAATGTAGCCCCACGAGAGAGCGTGAAAATACTGTAAAGTATGCAATTTAAGTGACTATTCATGTTTATGACGTCAGAAACATGCAAAAATTAGTATGAAAATGTTGTGCGGGGTTGCATAAATTTAACTGTCTGCTATGGGTTTTGAGACAAACTAAAGTTATTTATTTAAATCCCATCAAGTGTTTTGTGATATAAATGCTTATGGTTTTTTCTGGTCTATGACTTTTAGGTCACATGTTCTACACTGCAATAAAGAAGTAACAAAATCTTCATCACAATATCATTATCTTTATTACAATCGCAGATATTTTTGTATTTTAGCGCACGTGCAATAAGTGTGCACAATTATCAGCAGTGTTGTTCGGAAACTCTGTTTTCTTGCACCAAAAAATGCGCATTCCATTTGAATAACCAAAGACGATCGTCATTTTAGGAGCAGAGAACAGAGATTACGAACAGTATTAGCAATTTGAGTTCCAATCTTCGTACCGACCAAATATGAACCAATTTCACTTGTCGTAACGGTCATTTTTTATTAATTTTAAATTATATACCTAGTCGTCACGTAATCAACGTAAAGTTACGTAACACATGGCCATACGTAATTACGTGTCAGTATGGTATATCATATCATGCTATTATTGAAATATCAAATGCAATGACCCAGTTTATTTTCTTTTCTTTTTCTATTTAAGGGTTGTTTTTAGTTGGCTTGTATCTCAAAATCTAAGAAGAAAATTTCCTATTTTTTCACGTCACCTCAAACTTAATGATAAAAGCTACCCATGATAAAATTTTCATTACCCGTGACCATCAGATAAGAGAGAAAATAAGTTTTGAAATTTACTAAAATTGACATAGCCTCTTATGGGACCAAAACTTCAAAAAATCATAAAACAAAATCTAGCATGGTGACCCCACAAAATTTTTACATTTTGAAGTTACCTTAACCTAATGTATAATCAAGCAAAATTTCAGATTTTTCCTTCTTTACGACTTTTTAGTCAAATCCCGTAGTAGCTGATTTAATTTTTTTTTACACAAAGATATTTTGTTGATATTTAAATGCTGAAATAAAACTGCATTGTTTTGATCTGTGTTTTGATTGTCCAGTGATCCAGTGAGCAGTCTTGTGATTGGTCCACACTTCAGGTCAAGTGATTCATATGTTGAGTATGGTCAGCAACACACATAACAAAATACAATGTAAATTGCTAGTGTAGCTTTTTGTATTCATTTTTGTGCAACACTCAAGTTTCACCTTTTTTGTTCTCTTTTAAATCTTTATTATTTTATTCGTAAGAAAATATCTCATTTTGTCAGTTTAAAACCACTATGCAATATTTTTGAGAGCATTGATGTTGTAAATATGTTGAATTAGTACTCAAGTATGTGAGAAAAATAACAAATAATGAAAAATTAAACATATTTCCCTAAAGAAATTGGCAAAGTTTGTCCTATGCTGAGCAATGTTATTCATTACTCCAGTATGGCCTCCAAGCGCATTAAATATGACGTCATCTGCATACACCGATAGTAGCAGAACATATAGATCTTAGTAAAATCTATATTTTTATAACAATGTGTGTGTGCATGTGAAATTGTAATCCAGTTTAATAATAGTTGATTGCGTGCTTCTCTCTCTCTCTCTCTCTCTCTCTCCTCTCTCTCTCTCTCTCTCTCTCTCTCTCTCTCTCTCTCTCCTCTCTCTTCTCTCTCTCTCTCTCTCTCTCTCTCTCTCTCTCTCTCTCTCTCTCTCTCTCTCTCTCTCTCTCTCTCTAGTCACTAGTCAGACCTACGTCAACCTGACCTCAATATCTCCCCTCCCCTCCCCTTTCCTCCCCCACCTTCACTTGAGCTCAACATGCAAATCTCTGCTTGAGATCGCGAGCCACTTTGAGCCTGCTTGGACGTGGGCAGACCATCTAATGTAGTATGTTATATATACAATATATATATATATATATATATATATATATATATGTATATATATATATATATATATATATATATATATATATATATATAATATATATATATATATGTATGTATACTATATATGTATATATATATATATATATATATATATATATATATATATATAAATATATATATTATATATATATATATATATATATATATATATATATCTATATATACATATATATATATAATATATATATATATATATATATATATATATATATATATATATATATAGTATATATATATATATATATATATATAGTATATATATATATAGGGTGTATGCAGATGACGTCATATATATTACGCTTGGAGGCCATACTGGAGTAGTGCATAACATTGCTCAGCATAGGACAAACTTTGTTATTTGATCATATTGTCTGTAATTTAAAAATAACTTTGAGTGTTTTTGTGCTAATACTTTTTATTTGTTTAGAAATAAACCAAATTCATGGTTAATTGGTAGTAATTTAATATTTAGACATTCTGTGCAAAAATATAATGAAACAACCGATAAAGCTATGCCTTGTTTGCATTTTTTTTTTTTTTTTTTTTTTGCTTGCCGTGTTATCGTGCTATACACCAATCCAGTCCCAGTCAAGACATTGTCTTATCGACAGCTAAGGACTTTACAATTAATGGAAAAGCACACACGGGCCGGCCATGGCCTAAGTACACAGCCTGGCATTCGTCATGACAGCCTAGAGAAACCGTGAAACATCTAGGCAGGCTGGTCGGTGCAATCACATCAATCATGCACCTCCACGAATACTGTGCGTCGTCATGGAATGCATGTAAACATACATCGTGCAACATGTTGTGCTCTCTCTCACACTTGACGTACGCACCCAGCAGTGGCTCGAACCTATACTCGGTGAGGAGTACACAGTTACGAGTCAGCTGCCTTCACCACTCGGCCATACCAGCTCGGTATAACTTGCATTTTGTAAAATTGTGTTGAAAAAAAAAAAAAAAAAAAAAAACTATAATGAAAAAAAAATCCATTAACAAAGTAGAAATTACAAAAATAAATAAACCTGAAGGAAGCAGTTTTTTCCTCAATAAAGATGAATTATATATTCGTTTATTTATTATTGAAAATCTGTGGCATGATTTTTACCAACTCATAATAACCACATGGGAAAAAAAACGAGTTTAAACGTAAAATTTTGTTTATAATAATTTTATGCAAATTTAATGACATAAGCATCAAAGTATAGGGTGTATACAGAGGACGTCATATTTATTGCGCTTGGAGGCCATACTGGAGTAGTGAATAACATTGCTCAGCATAGGACAAACTTTGTTTAAGCCAATTTTCTTTGAGAAATCGGCTCCTTTTTTGTTCATGTTATTTTTCTCACATACTTGAGATACTAATTCAACATATTTACAACATCAATGCTCTCAAAAATATTGCATAGTGGTTTTAAACTGGCAAAATGATTTATTTTCCTATGCCACCCATGTTATTGAGTTATCCAACATGGCGTCAACTTTAACATGAATGCATAGACTCTATACATTTAAAAAAACAATTAGAAATATATACATGGACAAAAATAACTACGTAATAATTATGCTAGTTTCAACATAAGTTGTTCAGTGCAACATAATGTAAGCTACACAGCATAATAACTTTGTTATATAGCATAAATATAGCATTATATTATAAATCTCAAATCATGCCAGAGAACCTAAGAAATTTATTTGGTTAAATTTTAATCTCATTTATACCTTTATCCCTGGCGAAAATAGTCCATAGATAGTCCCATTCCCCATGGATAATATTGTTTTTACCATGGATAGTATCATTTTTCCCATGGACAGTTGGTGTTTCCCACCACTATCCATGGGAAATTGAATAATTTTCCCATGGATAGTATGATATCAATGGGGATTTCGACATTTTCCCCATGGATAATGTTTTTCCCATGGATACACTTTTGCTAGGTTAATTCTCCTAGATTTTACACAAAATCATTTTACCTGGCATACGGCAAAACATATGCAGTAAGTGAATTTTTTTGTTTTATTTTTTAGGAAAATAATTACTATTTTTATTTTAATGTTGTTGTTTTGGCTGTAAATTAGTAAGTATATGTAGTATCAACAATTTAAAATTTGTTGCATTGTTAATTTGCAATATTTGAGCCAGTTATAGCATTAAAACTCCAAATTTGCACATTACAGGCATACTTTTGGCAACACTGTGCAAAAATTTGGCAACGCTGCATTTTAAAAAGTTGTATGGGTATGTAAAAAAAGATGCCCAACATTTTTGTAATTTAATATTTTCATCTATCTTGCATAGTTTTTGTGTAAAATAAGAAAAACCCTTAATTTGGACCTTTAAGGGTGCTTTAGGGTCAGAAGGGATAGGGTATAAATTGGGTACTGAGGCTTAAAAAGACCATTGGGGTCTAAAGTATATGTATACCAAGTTTCAATGCTCTAGAATTATTTTCACGAGATGACATAATTTGACAATAACAGCCCGTACTGCAGCAGAATTATTTGTGCTATTTTATAATTTAGCGTTATTTATGCGATAATGACATAAATGCAGCATAAATTACGTTACTTATTATTTCTGTATATATATATATATATATATATATATATATATATATATATGTATATATATATATATATATATATATATATATATATATATATATATATATATATATATATATATATATATATATATATATATATATATATATATATATATATATATATACATATATATATATATATATATATATATATATATATATATATATATATATATATATATGTAAATATATATATATATATATATATATATATATATATATATATATATATATATATATATATATATATATATATATATATTATTTGGTACCAATTTTTTTTAAACAATAATTTTGTTATGTAATTTTTAATACCTTAATCGTTATTTAAAAAAAAATAATAAAAAAGCACAGCCTGATAAAAAAAAGCACAGCCTGATAAAGACTAATAACTAAAGATAAGAGATAAAGAATTGCCTTACTTTTACTTTGTAGGTTGAAGATTACAGTATTGAAGATATGTGATACGAGAACGAGAGCGAGAGCACGCAGGTTCTTAACACAGAACTATACACTCATTGAAGTCTCCACAGACACTGAACTGTGTTTGTGATTTAAACATCGTACTGTGCCGCACATTGCCGCACCGCACAGCTGGCTGCGGCGTGACGTCAGCCAATCACTTTACTATCTAGTCAGACCTCTAGCGGAGGACATCACACAACTATTTTGTATATGTACATGTAGGAATGATGGAATGTATGAATGAATGAGTGAATGAATGATTGAATGAATGAATGAATGAATGAATGAATGAATGAATGAATGAATGAATGAATGAATGAATGAATGAATGAATGAATGAATGAATGAATGAATGAATGAATGAATGAATGAATGAATGAATGAATGAATGAATGAAATGAATGAATGAATGAAGGAATGATTGAATGAATGAATGAATGAATGAATGAATGAATGAATGAATGAATGAATGAATGAATGAATGAATGAATGAATGAATGAATGAATGAATGAATGAATGAATGAAAGAAAGAACGAACGAACGAACGAAACGAACGAACGAACGAACGAACGAACGAACGAACGAACGAACGAACGAACGAACGAACGAACGAAAGAATGAATGAATGAATGAATGAATGAATGAATGAAGAAGGAACGAACGAACGAACGAACGAACGAACGAACGAACGAACGAATGAATGAATGAATGAGCGAACGAACGAACGAACGAACGAATGAATGAATGAATGAATGAATGAATGAATGAATGAATGAATGAATGAATGAATGAATGAATGAATGAATGAATGAATGAATGAATGAATGAATGAATGAATGAATGAATGAATGAATGAATGAATGAATGAATGAATGAATGAATGAATGAATGAATGAATGAATGAAGAAGGAACGAACGAACGAACGAACGAATGAACGAATGAATGAATGAATGAATGAGCGAAAGAATGAATGAATGAACGAGCGAACAAACGAATGAATGACAAATTAATTAATTAATAAGTAAATAATTCGTTATATTTACAACATCAATGCTCTCAAAAATATTGCATAGTGTTTTTAAACTGTCAAAATGAGATATTTTCCTATGTCACCCATGTTATTAAGTTATCCAAGATGGCGTCGACTGCATACAGCTATAACAAACAAGTGAATGCCGACAATTGTTGTGATGATATAACATTATTGCCACATTGTTGTACTGAAGGTCACGTGATCGCAGGATGTTATTATTGTTATTATTACATAATCTTTTTTTAAGAGGAAAACAATTGAGAAAAGAATAAGGTCTATATGAAGGCATTCTTATAAATTATTTTTCACATTATTTTTTTCCCTTACAAAAATTTCAATGACATTAGTTTAATTTGCATATTATAAAAAAATTGGAGAAAAGAAATATATTTTCGGAATATTAAAATTGTGAATTAATTCGACCTTGCTTAATTTTAATAAATATTTTGTTTTTTAATACGCGTGAAATTAACATAAAATTACGTGCAGAAATATAATGTGAAAATATTTTAAGTTGTTAAAGGAATAGACCAGGAGAAAAACATAAGAATTTATATCACAAAACACTTGATGGGACTTACATAAATAACTTTAGTTTGTCTCAAAACCCAACAGTAGCTCCGTAGCAGTGATCAGATATTTCGATTTATGCAACCCGCACAACATTTTCATACTAATTTTTGCATGTTTCTGACGTCATAAACATGATAGTAAAAATTGTCAACAGTTTTGAAGATCCCTTGTCATGTTTATTTATTAAAATGCAAATGTTGTTTAATGTGGTCTATTGCTTTAAGTTGTTTATGGAGAGGTAAATCACAAGATTGCATAATAATAATAATAAAAATAAAAAAAATGAATGCATATTAAATGTCATTTATATAACTGCAGGAGATTACAAGGTGTTTTCATTGATGTTATATAAAGTCGACGTCATAAGTGAGTACTAAATAACATTGGCCAGTATAGGAAAATGTCACATTTTGCCAGTTTAAAAAATACTTAGCAATATTTTTAAGAGCATTGATGTTGTTAACAGGTTGAATTAGTATCTCAAGTATGTGAGAAAAAGAATAATGACAAAAAAATAGCTCATTTACCAAGTAAAATAGCCAAAAACTACATGTGTCCTATGCTGAGCAATGTTATTCATTATACTCAAGAAGAGCATCGAAAATCACTCAGAATGACGTCATGCGCACACACCCTAAAGTAAGTTTTAGTATAGCATGTTTTGTTTTGTCGAATGCAATCGTATTTAGACCACATAAAACAACATGTGATTTTTAATGAATAAACACGAAATGGGATCTTCAAAACTGTTGACAATTTTTATTAGAATGTTAATGTAGCCCCACGAGAGAGCATGAAAATACTGTAAAGTATGCAATTTAAGTGACTATTCATGTTTATGACATCAGAAACATGCAAAAATTAGTATAAAAATGTTGTGTGGGTTGCATAAATCGAAATTTTCTGATCACTGCTACGGAGCTACTGTTGGGTTTTGAGACAAACTAAAGTTATTTATGTAAATCACATCAAGTGTTTTGTGATATAAATGCACATGTTTTTCTCTGGTCTATTCCTTTAAGTTATTATGAGTAGCTAAAATAATACATTTTAGAAATATATTAAAAATAGCTAAACGTAATAACTTAAAATTGAATATCTTAAATAAGTTAAGATTCGTAACTAAAAGGACCAATTTTTTTTTATTGTTGTTTTGACAAATGCGAGGATAATTATTGAAGGGAGTCATACTTTATTTTACATGCTAATTGATTTCGGTAACTAATAAAAAATCTTCGTATTCCATTCCATTTCTGAGTTAAAATTTTGCTGGAAGTGCAGATTATCTACTTTTAAAGTATTAAATATACTATTCTATATATATATATATATATATATATATATATATATATATATAACTACATTTATAATTATTTATAAATAAATATAAAAATATTCTAAATTTTTGAAAGTTATTATCTTTTTAAAAGTAAAATAAATGTTGATAAGCTTGTTTAAGAAAAAAAAAACAATGATAAATAAATAATAAATAAATAATAAATAATAATAAGTAAATAAATAATAATGTTCATTTTATTTTATGATTTATTTTATCTATAATAATTTTAAAAATGGAGGGGGGAAATGCTTAACTTTAATTTACAATAAAATATTGAAAAAAAAAAAAGTAAAGAAATTTATGATGAAAAATAAATTATTTTTTATTTCTTTAGGAATAGACCAGATAAACACATAAGCATTTATATCACAAAACACTTGATGGGACTTACATAAATAACTTTAGTTTGTCTCAAAACCCAACTGTAGCTCCATAGCAGTGATCAGAATATTCGATTTATGCAACCCGCACAATATTTTCATACTAATTTTTGCATGTTTCTGACGTCATAAACATGAATAGTCACGCAAATTGCATACTTTACCCTGGACTTGGGTTGAGTCCTAAATGTAACTCAAATTTAAATAATTTAGGTAAATTAAAATCTGGAGACTGGAAAAAGTCCAGAATGTCAATCAATAAAGTAAATTTTAATTCAAAACTTTCTCTTAAAAGTATATTCATTACAATATTTAAAATTGTTGTAATTTGCCGCCAAATATTACTAAGTTGAAATAGTTCAAAGTTGTCACACATGATGGCAGCACTCATCAAGCAAGATAATCAACACACAACATACAAGATAGCGACACCAACTTCATGTTAAATAATAAGAGCTTCACAGTTTAGCCACTAGATGCCGCTAGTGTTGTTTTGTACTGTCAAGATACTACATACAAGATAGCGACACAAACTGGTCCCATGTAAATTTTAGCGGCATTGTGATTGGTCAATATTGATCACGTGACCTTCAACTCGGGCGCTGATTGGCTTAGAGGCTCATTTTGAATTTCGCGGCGGCCCAATTTGGTCGAGCGTGTCCTTACCTTGTATGTAGTATCTTGGTACAATTTAAGTATTTCGTGGCGGCAGAAAGCAGATAACAAAATCTGTGCGTCATTACCTTGTATAATAGAAACTTAGCAAACAAAGAAAGTACATGCAAAAAGAAAATATATAATATAAAATCTTGTAAACGTATATATATATATATATATATATATATATATATATATATATATATATATATATATATATATATATATATATATATATATATATATATATACAAATATAAATATATATATATATATTATATATATATATATATATATATATATATATATACAAATATAAATATATATATATATATTATATATATATATATATATATATATATATATATATATATATATATATATATATATATATATATATATATATATATATATATATATATATATATATATATATATATATATATATATATATATATATATTTTATATATATATATATATATATATATATATATATATATATATATATATATATATATATATATATATATATATATATATATATAATATATATATATATATATATATATATATATATATATATATATAATATATATACAAATATAAATATATATATATATATTATATATATATATATATATATATATATATATATATATATATATATATATATATATATATATATATATATATATATATATATATATATATATATATATATATATATATATATATATATATATATATATATATATATCTACAAGAGTGAAAATATAACCTGTCTTTACTTTATTTAAACAACTTTTAATTCTTAAAAATCATAAATTATTTATATTTAAATTTAGAATATTGTTTAAATATAGAAAGCACTGATTTTTCAATGCAATGCTAAATTGCTAAAAATTTAATGTTTTTTCCCTCCTATATACTTTAAATATTTGAATATAATTTTTTTTTCAATTTAATTAATTAAATACGCTATAAAAATAAAAAAACAATTTTTGTAATTTAAATAATATTTTGCATGCAAAAAATTCACATATAATTTTATTACATTATTATTTGTTTATAATTAGCCTGAGAAAGTACTCAAAATTGCCCAACAATTTGCATAGACAACCCGCTACTACGCAATGTTATCTTATGACAAAACGCAGTGGCTGCCACTGCCTCGTTCGGGAACTTTCGGCCAGAGCTGTTGTGCGTATATTGCATTTAAAAAAAAAGTAGGTAAAAACTAAAACACATAAATACTTTAACAGTTATTAACGAATCTTTTTAAAAATTTAATATACTTGAGTGAGAAAGGAAGAAAGAAAGAAAGAAGAAGAAAAAGAAAGAAAGAAAGAAAGAAAGAAAGAAAGAAAGAAAGAAAGAAAGAAAGAAAGAAAGAAAGAAAGAAAGAGAAAGAAAGAAAGAAAGAAAGAAAGAAAGAAAGAAAGAAAGAAAGAAAGAAAGAAACGCAACGCTTTTTTTTATTCGATTGTACATATTTTAGGTTCACAGAATATATTTGTAGGTTCACAAAAATTTATGTTTTATGTTTTTTCATGTTTTTAGATATTTTTGGATGCTTAAACTTTACATTATAAGCTTTACCTTGGGGGTCGATGCTGATTTTCTAATGATTTGGTTTCAATATTATACAAAGCTTAACGATGCTCACTTACCTGCGTGTGGGTCTTTGTGAAGTATATATATATATATATATATATATATATATATATAATTATATATATATAATATATATATATATATATAAATATATATATATATATATATATATATATAATATATATATATATATATTATAATAGATATTATTAATATAATATTATATATTATATATATATATTATATATAATATATAATTATTTATATATAAATATAACAAGTATAAATAATATATTATTAACAAACGTCACAAAAGTGTGTTCAGTGATAAAATAAACAAACTGACAGCTCAACAATACTAACAAAGTGCTAGCAGACGACTTTGTGTTCCTGTCTACATTTAACATGCTTTCTTATGGGGCAATAAAGCAGCTATAACTCCACTGGATGTAGTAAATGCCAAGTTAGTCAGTTTTAATTTTTTTTCACTCATGGAATTTAGAATTCAAGAAAACAAAACTCTTAAATTCTAGCAAGCTACTGGTAAAAATTTGCGGTCTGCGAAATATTTGTAACTCAAGTTATAGCTGCTTAATTGCCCCATAAGAAAGCATGTTAAATGTAGACAGGAACACTACGTCGTCTGCTAGCACTTTGTTAGTATTGTTGAGCTGTCAGATACCAAGTTATAGCTGCTTTATTGCCCCATAAGAAATCATGTTAAATGTAGACAGGAACACAAAGTCGTGTGCTAGCACTTTGTTAGTATTGTTGGGCTGTCAGATAAACCTACTTTTGCATCGTCTGCTATTATATTTGCCTGGTCACTAATTGTCTGCTATGGTGTGCCGTCGTCCGGTGTTTATATTGTGCCTCAGGTCTCTTATGTCTATCCTATATTGATATATCTTAACTTGACTTTTGTATTACGTTCAATAATTGCAAGGTTTTGAAACCATGATTGAAACAACAGCAAATTAAATGTGTTTTATTTAAACACTTTTAATAACTTTTGTAATTCTTATTCATTTGTCTCCGCCAATATTCATGACAAAACTAAATGCATCAGTTAGGTTATTGATACAGTTGACAAGTTAGAAATAATTGTCAATAATTCGTCACCTCAGAAAAACAATGTCATATCTGCAAAAAAAATTGATTCAATTCTGAGCCTTATTTAGTATCAACATAAGGCTCAGAATTGCATCAAAATTATTTGCATATACGACATTGTTATTCTGATATGACCAATATACAAGTAAAAAAAAAACATAAAAATACAAATTGTATTTAAATTGTGTCATCATTCATTTATTTATAATTTTATTGAGTAATGCTCTTATTTAATAGGAAAACTTTTAGTTTTTTTTAAATGCTACAAAATTAATTGTTTTCTCATATCTAAAGGCATTTTATGATATATATTCAGACAACTACAGAAATTAGCCTTAATATACATTTCAGTTCTTTTATATACTTTTAATTTTCTTTGTATTTCGAGTATTTTGGTTATGATTGATTTCGTTACTTTTATAAAGCTTAATATTATGTTTAACTTTCATTGATAAAATTTAGCTTATTGTTTATTTGTAATTATTTTGTAATTACTTATGATAATTTTAATTGCCTATCACTCTTAGAAACTTTATCAAAATAAAAGAATTATTTTAAAGTTCAAAATTATGAATAACAATAATTTAAGAAACAATTTAACGAATTCTGGCGCTGTTATTAAATTTTCATTTCTCTTCAATCTTTTTAGTAAACTGTGTAATGAATAACTGAAAAAATAATAAACACATACAAAATAAATTAATATGAATAAATAAATGTATTGAAAAAATAGATTAAAATTAGATATTTCAGGTCGACCCGCTCGACAATTAATATTGTAACAAAGTTAATAAATAAATAAATATGAATAATAAATAAATAAATAAATAAATAAATAAATAAATAAATAAATAAATAAATAAATAAATAATTAAATAAATAAATGAATAAATAAATAAGTAAATAAATGAATAAATAAATAAATATAAATAAATAAATAAAAACATAAATAAATAAACAAATAAGTAAATAAATAAATAAATAATAATAAGTGAAAAAAGAAGTATTGTAATCAATAAAAATAAATAAATAAAGATAATTAAACAAGTGCATTTAAAACAATCTTTATTTCAGTAAGATTAAAAATTTACACATACAATTATTTATTAACTTACAATAATAACAAATAATTATAAATAATTTTTAAATTTTTATAAACTCTTAAAAATGACAAATTATTGATGTTAATCATTATTATTAGGAAATAAAAGGAAAATAACTTTATAACCACTTTTAAAATACAAACTATTTTATATTAATAAAATATCTTAAATATGTAAAATAGAAAATATACTATAATAGTACATTTCTTGCAAGTGGTCTATTGGTGTAAAGTATATAATGACACACCGCATACCCAACAAATAATCTATGATTTTATGTTTTAATTAAAAACATATCGCCACTGTCACGTCCAAATTGCGTATTTAAAACAAACGAGATTTTTGATGTTGATGATATTGTCCATGATGTTGATATAAGGTATTTGTATGAAACAGGTAATCCAAACCCAGAAAAAGTACTTCCGGTGAATTAAGTTTATCGATTGTTTGCTGCCATAAAAGTTAATGTAAATCAGGTAAAGTTTACAGCTCTCGTGTAAGTGAATACTGGACTTTGGTCTCACATAAGTGATATTGTAACAAAAATCAATTCACTGATCACATTTTAGAGTTATGCTCTACAATTTGGCGATTATCAAATTTAAATGAGAGGTGATGTAAAAATAGCATTTTTATAAATTATTAATGTGATTTTTATTTTGTAATTTGTTGCCTGACTGACCAATGAAAAACACTTCGAAATCAAGTATTTTCATTTATCACAATTTTTTTCTATCATAAAAATTTATAATTGCATGGTTAAATAACAAAAATCAATGCTATGAATTAACCAATATATAAGGTAAGAAATTAACATTTAATATTAAAACTGTTAAAAAATAAACAAAAAATGACTTAGCGAGTGTTTGATGCCCCAGCTGTTTTCTGTTTTGTGGTCAACGAGCTTCTCTTTGGATTACCTGTTTTAATATAAATTCCTTATATAGCAATAGGTTGAACAGCTGTAATTTAATTTTGCCTAATAATCCATTATATATAAAAGTGGCGCTGTGATCTGGGGGAAAATTTTTAAATGTTCCCCTTGATCTCAGCGCCGCTTACTTTTTACATGTTGATTGTTGCGGTGAAAATTTGAACTACATCAACAAGATATCGCAACAACACAGAAGCTCACTAGCGTGAGTGAACTCTGTCTATAGGGTGTATGCAGATGACGTCATATTAATTGCGCTTTGAGGCCATACTGGAGTAGTGCATAACATTGCTCAGCATAGGACAAACTTCATTTAAACCAATTTTCTTTGGGAAATCGTTTAATTTTTTTGGTTCATGTTATTTTTCTCACATACTTGAGATACTAATTCAACATATTTACAACATCAATGCTCTCAAAAATATTGCATAGTGTTTTAAACTAGCAAAATGATTTTTTGTCCTATGCCTCCCATGTTATTAAGTTATCCAACATGGCGTCGACTTTAACATGAATGCATACACACTATAAGATTTATGTAATGTTTAAGTTTAACTGGACTAAAATTAATTCAGACTCATTTTTACTTTTTTTACATCATTATAAAAATATAATAAAAAACTATTATTTAAAAAATGTCTTGCAACTTGTCCATATTTATATATTTGGTTTTGTTGTGACATCAGACGTTACTTGAAGTGTAACATTGACCTCTGTGATGACCTTGGAGTGCAGGTCAAGGTCAGCTGTGGTGCTCAAAATTTACTCCATGATGAAATTCTGAAACTGAAATTGTTATTTTAAAATTGTGTTTACAGTTCTTTGTGATTTAAACTAAAGATGAAAGGTTTAAATATTAACGTATTAAAGCCATAGACCACATAAAACAACATGTGCTTTTATGATAGAATAAACACGTAATGGGATCTTCAAAACTGTTGACAATTTTTACCAGAATGTTAATGTAGCTCCACAAAAGAGCGTGAAATACTGTAAATTATGCAATTTGCGTGACAATTCATGTTTATGACGTCAGAAACATGCAAAAATTAGTATGAAAATGTTGTGCGAGTAGCATACATCAAAATTTCTGATCACTGCTGCAGAGCTATAGCTGGGTTTTGAGACAAACTAAAGTTATTTATGTACATCAAGTGTTTTGTGATATAAATACTTATATGTTTTCTCTGGTCTATTGCTTTAAGCTGTGTGCACATGAATACTAGAGCAAATATTCAAGAATTTTTTTTAAATAAAACTGAAACATGAAAATTAAAATTTAGCAGCATCTTAGTAATTTTTAATATAAAACTTTTGTAGATTTAAAGAAAAAATAAATTAAAAAATCATGTAATTCTTATTTCTACCTTTATAATAATGTAAAGTTGAAAAACAATTAAAATGTTCGCAAAACTGTTTTATTTTCGTAATTAAAATAATGATATTTATTATTGTATTTGTTATTAGCGCAAGTCATAGCGGCCAGGCTGTGCCAGAGATCTATAGTACAGATATGAAGCGAGGTTTGGAACATTTGTATTTAAAAAGGGAGGGAGAGAGACTAAGAGATAGAGAGAGAGAGAGAGAGAGAGAGAGAGAGAGAGAGAGAGAGAGAGAGAGAGAGAGAGAGAGAGAAACGTTGCAATTTAATATTAAGTTATTTGAAAAGTAACTTATAAGTAAACTTTATACCGTGTTAAGATTTAACGCTAAAATATCAATCATCATTTATTATTCAAAAAATTGAAAGTACGCAAGGTGGCAGCAAACAACCCGCGTAAGGATAACCTGGAAAACGCAATACGCTTCGTTTTTTTTTTCGGGTGGGTAGATTCTTCTGAAAATTTTATATAGAATTTTAATTATCTAATGCCAGGTTGAAAGTTGATATATATTAAGTATGCACGCTGGCCTTAAGTTTTGACTGATTTGTTATAAAGTAAAGAGATCAACTGCCAGCCTAGCAAGGCAACAATGTAATAACAAATCAACTATAGCCTGTATTTAACATGCTTTCTTATGGGACAATGGAGTAGCTACAACTTAACTTACATAACTAACACTTTACATTTTTACTTTACTTTAATAAGCATTAAATCTTTTTAACATGATTTTTAAAGTAGAAAATAATTTTTAATTTTCTAACTTAAGTAATTAATGTTTCTTGTTTGATATGAAGACAAAAAATGTCACACAAATTTGAAACTTTTATTACTTTTTTCTGTTATATCAAAATTTAATTTATTTACCTTCATGTTGTGAATATAAACATGTAAAATTGTGGCGATAAACTGTGGCGATAACTGAAATAAAAATAGTTTTTATATTGAAATGACTTTCATTCTTAATATTTAACATTTATAATACTGAAAATATTCTCTCAAATTAAATATTAGACAGAGAAAGAGAGAGAGAGGGAGAGAGATAGATAGAGAGAGAGAGAAAGAGAGAGAGAGAGCGAGAGAGAGAGGGATAAAAGAGAGAAACAAAAAACAAAAAAGATAAAAAAAATAAATAAAATAAATAAAATAAAAGATAAATAAAATAAAAGAGAGAAACAAAAAAGCCATCTCTGATTTCTTTCTGTCTCTCTAATATGACACACACACTCACAAAGCTGACGACCGACAGATATTCTATGTAAATATTACTTACAATATACAACGGCAAAAGTCACGTGGACTGACGTGACACGCGAGCAGCCACGTGTCAGGCATACGTGTCAATGTCATGGCTGTCTGTGATCATACTGCGGCTGTCACTCTCTTGTCACTCAATTGTCACTGGCCTGGAGTCAAGTAGAACCTGCAAACATTTGAGAGTGTCAGTAACCTTGGCATTGTTCTGTGTCACTGATCTGTCACTGTCTTGTCACTTTATTGTCACTCACTCACTCACTCACTCACTCACTCACTCACTCACTCACTCACTCACTCACTCACTCACTCACTCACTCACTCACTCACTCACTCACTCACTCACTCACTCACTCACTCACTCACTCACTCACTCACTCACTCACTCACTCACTCACTCACTCACTCACTCACTCACTCACTCACTCACTCACTCACTCACTCACTCACTCACTCACTCACTCACTCACTC
Source organism: Ecdyonurus torrentis (assembly GCA_949318235.1). Taxonomy (NCBI): domain Eukaryota; kingdom Metazoa; phylum Arthropoda; class Insecta; order Ephemeroptera; family Heptageniidae; genus Ecdyonurus; species Ecdyonurus torrentis. The sequence continues at coordinate 50,195,227 of OX439131.1, read as the reverse complement.
ACTCACTCACTCACTCACTCACTCACTCACTCACTCACTCACTCACTCACTCACTCACTCACTCACTCACTCACTCACTCACTCACTCACTCACTCACTCACTCACTCACTCACTCACTCACTCACTCACTCACTCACTCACTCACTCACTCACTCACTCACTCACTCACTCACTCACTCACTCACTCACTCACTCACTCACTCACTCACTCACTCACTCACTCACTCACTCACTCACTCACTCACTCACTCACTCACTCACTCACTCACTCACTCACTCACTCACTCACTCACTCACTCACTCACTCACTCACTCACTCACTCACTCACTCACTCACTCACTCACTCACTCACTCACTCACTCACTCACTCACTCACTCACTCACTCACTCACTCACTCACTCACTCACTCACTCACTCACTCACTCACTCACTCACTCACTCACTCACTCACTCACTCACTCACTCACTCACTCACTCACTCACTCACTCACTCACTCACTCACTCACTCACTCACTCACTCACTCACTCACTCACTCACTCACTCACTCACTCACTCACTCACTCACTCACTCACTCACTCACTCACTCACTCACTCACTCACTCACTCACTCACTCACTCACTCACTCACTCACTCACTCACTCACTCACTCACTCACTCACTCACTCACTCACTCACTCACTCACTCACTCACTCACTCACTCACTCACTCACTCACTCACTCACTCACTCACTCACTCACTCACTCACTCACTCACTCACTCACTCACTCACTCACTCACTCACTCACTCACTCACTCACTCACTCACTCACTCACTCACTCACTCACTCACTCACTCACTCACTCACTCACTCACTCACTCACTCACTCACTCACTCACTCACTCACTCACTCACTCACTCACTCACTCACTCACTCACTCACTCACTCACTCACTCACTCACTCACTCACTCACTCACTCACTCACTCACTCACTCACTCACTCACTCACTCACTCACTCACTCACTCACTCACTCACTCACTCACTCACTCACTCACTCACTCACTCACTCACTCACTCACTCACTCACTCACTCACTCACTCACTCACTCACTCACTCACTCACTCACTCACTCACTCACTCACTCACTCACTCACTCACTCACTCACTCACTCACTCACTCACTCACTCACTCACTCACTCACTCACTCACTCACTCACTCACTCACTCACTCACTCACTCACTCACTCACTCACTCACTCACTCACTCACTCACTCACTCACTCACTCACTCACTCACTCACTCACTCACTCACTCACTCACTCACTCACTCACTCACTCACTCACTCACTCACTCACTCACTCACTCACTCACTCACTCACTCACTCACTCACTCACTCACTCACTCACTCACTCACTCACTCACTCACTCACTCACTCACTCACTCACTCACTCACTCACTCACTCACTCACTCACTCACTCACTCACTCACTCACTCACTCACTCACTCACTCACTCACTCACTCACTCACTCACTCACTCACTCACTCACTCACTCACTCACTCACTCACTCACTCACTCACTCACTCACTCACTCACTCACTCACTCACTCACTCACTCACTCACT
>OX439131.1:50171104-50188604 GCA_949318235.1 Ecdyonurus torrentis | reverse complement strand
AATGACAAGAACTGTACATAAACTGACATATGATGACCCATAGCCCCGCAAACTTGTGATTATCCTGCAATATATGCAACACTTTCCGTATCTTTTACGTCATAGTTAGGGCTTTACTATAGAAAATGTTTTAGCAGGTTGCATATCTCGGAGGATGTGTGGCAAGTTAAAGGGGCTACTATGGGGCTAAGGAAGGGCTTTGATTCATCATATGTGAGTCAAATAACAGTTATTTTCACTGTCTAACGTTGAAGAAGCCATGTTGTAACCCCTGAACTTACTCTTTAAAACCATATAAATATACATTGATTTCACTATAATTACATTTATACATTTACATTTTTACACGTTTACCTTTTATTAAGATGCTTTCGCGTCAAAATTGAGGTCCTTAACTTTTCAGTTTGCGATAAAACGACTGTCTACACTTTTCGAAAAGCGTTGTAACTAAAGTAGCAGCTAGCCATAAACTTGAGCCATAGACCACAGAAAACAACATGTCGATGGCTCCGCAGAAAACTGAACTTTCAAAAGTCTTCACGTGCCTCAAATTTGGAACATCTGCGCTCTCCACCCCTCCCAACTTTGAAGCATCTCTTACCAGCGCTCCATTAGAGGTGCTTCAATTTTGGGAGAGGCGGAGAGCGCAGATGTTCCAAATTTGAGGCGTGTGGAGAATTTAGATAGTTCAATTCTCCGCGGAGCCATCGATGTACTTTTTAATGCATAAACACAAAATGTAATCTTCAAAATTAAAGTATTTTTTACCAGAATGTTTATATAACCTCACAAGAGAGCGTGAAAAAACTGTAAAGTATGCAATTTGCGTGACTATTCATGTTTATGACGTCAGAAATATTTAGAAACTAGTATGAAAATGTTATGCGGGTTACATAAATTGAATACTCTGATCTGCTACGGGGCTACTGTTGGGTTTACGCTTATGTTTTTGTCTGGTCTATGCCTTGAATATTGCAAATGCTAGTAGGTGTAAAATGTAGATAGACGTTTTGTCTAAAAACTAGAAAGTGTAAATATTCACTTTTGTCTTGCCGGCATCGATTAGATAATTAACATAATTTGTGATTGATATAATAAAGACTGCTTATCAATATTGTGGCAAAAAGGTCTATCTCGTATTTTGTCAGGGGAAGCAAAAGGTCTATCTCGTTTTTTTTTGTCATTGGAAGCAAAGGTTTAGAGAACTTTAACAGAGAAGCGACATCTCAATGTGTTTGGCAGACCCGCAACACTCATTTCTTTAAAATTGGCAACGCTGCAGACGAAATTACTATTGCGCGCTCACTCAATGGCGCCTTGATTTGGCCACTTCTGGCCTCTGATTGGTGCTTCAAAACGCAACGTTGCCAAGTCAAAATTGTTGAGTGTTGCAGTTTGCCTAAAACATGGGGATGTCGTTTCTCTGTTAAAGATCTCTACAAAGGTTCTATCTCGAGCGCCATCTCCATAACGTTCGAGAACGAGATAGAACTTTTGCTTCCACTTACAAAATACGAGATAGACCTTTTTCCCGCCACAAGATCGATATATAAATTTTTGTTTATTGGTTTTAACTTTATAATTAAGTCAAAATATTATTTTTAACTATTAATTTTTTTAATTAATAATTTTCTCAAACTTACAAAACAAGCAAAAACTTTTATATATATCACAACATAGCGGATTTGTGTTCTTACTAGTCATAGAATTTAACTAAAACATAGTTATGTTTTTATATTTTTACTTTTAAGTTCATATTTATCAGGATTTTTAACAATCAGCAAACATATTGTAATTACCGAGCGCCTTTGCTTTGCAAGTAACTAATAATATCGGCATTATCAAAAATAGAAGGGAATGATTTTGCATATTGTAACACTGATTTACCACTACCGTTGATAGCATTGACATCTGCATTGTGTGTATCTACTAAATATTCGACCATGTCGATTCTACCAAACACAACAGCATAGTGAAGCACTGAGTCACCTGCATTGTTGGTGACATTGACATCTAACTTGTGTGTCTCTACTAAATATTTGACCATGTCTATTTTACCACGTCTTGCAGCCATGTGAAGCAATGTGTCTCCTGCATTGTTGGTGACTTTGACATTTGCTTCGTGTGTCTCTGCTAAATATTTGAATATGTCTATATTACAATTTTCTGCAGCTACATGAAGAACTGAGTCACCGTATTTGTTCATGACATTGACATGTGCTTTACATTCCTTTATTAAATAGTTGACTACGTCTTGCCTATTGAAACGTACAGCCATGTGAAGCACTGAGTTTCCATCATTAGTGATACCATTGACATCTGCATTGTGTGTCTCTACTAAATATTTGACAATGTCTATTTTTTCACTCCATGCAGCCACATGAAGCACTGAGTCACCTGCATTGTTGGTGACATTGACATCTAACTTGTGTGTCTCTACTAAATATTTGACCATGTCTATTTTTTCACTCCATGCAGCCACATGAAGCACTGAGTCACCTGCATTGTTGGTGACATTGACATCTAACTTGTGTGTCTCTACTAAATATTTGACAATGTCTATTTTTTTACTCCATGCAGCCTTGTGAAGCACTGAGTCACCTGCATTGTTGGTGACATTGACATCTAACTTGTGTTGATCTACTAAATATTTGACCATGTCTATTTTTTCACTCCATGCAGCCACATGAAGCACTGAGTCACCTGCATTGTTGGTGACATTGACATCTAACTTGTGTGTCTCTACTAAATATTTGAACATGTCTATTTTACCACCAAATGCAGCCTTGTGAAGCACTGAGTCACCGTCGTTGTCGATGTTATTGACATCTAAAGAAATTGGTTTATTAATTATTTAATATTTTCTTTTTAAATTAAATTAATAATTTTATTACTGTAACACATAGTACCTTGCTTAAAGCCAGGGTAACCACTTGAGATGAAAGTGCATTTTATTCCATAATATAGTAGGGTGGGTCGACCCAAGTTGAGTGATGGTCATTCGACCTACCCGCGGTCCTCCGTGCGCCGTATATCGCGTAAAAACTAAAAACCGCGTGACGTCACCCGTGACCAACTTGATGCTGTGCCATAGGCGTTTTGCTGTAAATAGAGGGTTGCGAGAATTGCTGCCGTATTTCTGTTTTGAATGCAGCGCTTTCAAATTTTGTATTTAAAGTTAAAAAGAACCAAAGTAAATGAATCAGGTCATCGTTTGTCGGTATTGTAAGTAGATCGCGAGCCGTGGCGGTGCAAACAGGTGAGATTTGCGCGAGTACAGGTGTTGTCGGGACAAGCAAGGCAAAAAATAGAGTTATCCGATTTCAGCCATGAAGGTGTCAATTTATAGGTAACTTGACGTGCCAAAAACAAAGGCGGTAATTAAAAATTTGCATCTTTAACCCTTATTGAGATTAGGGGTAGTTCACCCCCAAAATATAAATTCTCGTATCTGAGTGCAACAAAGACTCTTACCTGAGTAATTTGCCGTGCCTAAGACAATGGCAGTAATTAAAAATTTGCATCTTCAACCCTTATCGAGATTAGGGGTAGTTTACCCCCGAAATTAAAGTTCTCGTATCTGAGTGCAACAAAGACTCTTACCTGGGTAATTTGCCGTGCCTAAGACAATGGCGGTAATTAAAAATTTGCATCTTCAACCCTTATCGAGATTAGGGGTAGTTCACCCCAAAAATTAAAGTTCTCGTATGTGAGTGCAACAAAGACTCTTACCTGGGTAACTTGACGTGCCAAAGACAATGAGGGTAATTAAAAATGTTCAATTTCAACCCTTATCGAGATTAGGGGTAGTTCACCCCCAAAATTAAAGTTCTCGTATGTGAGTGCAACAAAGACTCTTACCTGGGTAACTTGACGTGCCAAAGACAATGGGGGTAATTAAAAATGTTCGATTTACCCTTTATCGAGATTAGGGGTAGTTCACCCCCAAAATTAAAGTTCTCGTATCTGATTGCAGCAAAGTAGCTCTCCTGAGAAATTAAAATGGTGATTATTAAAAATTTGCATCTTCAAACAGCTACGTCTACGGTACGCCTCTCCACCCCAAATGCAGGTACGTGACGAATACGTACTAATACAGAGGTCTAGTGTGCGCACCACCTAGGTGGAGCCAATATGCAGCAGGTCGTGTACTGTGCGCACCATCTGTAGAGGAGTCAAATTAAGTGTCGTGCGGTTGCGCGGCCACCGCACCTCAGGTCTAGTGTGTGCACGATCTTGCCTCAGTTGCACTTTGTGCAGCACCTTCCCAACTTGCCTCAAGTGGCCGCCAGTTTAGTGTGTACTACCTTGCCTCAAGTCTTATACTGTGTGCACCACCTTCCCAACTTGCCTCAGGTCTACTGTGTGCACCACCTAGCATCAAGTCTACGGTGGGCACCATCTTGCATAAGGTCTAAGGTGTGCACCACCTATAGCATCAAGTCTACGGTGTTTATTGCCTTGCATCTGGTCTAAGGTGTGCACCACATTGAACCACCCTTACACACCGTAAACTTGATGCTAGATGGTACACACAGTGGACCTGAAGCAAGTTGGGAAAGTTGGTGCGCACACTAGACATAAGGTGCGGCGGCGGCGCTGCAACACGGCACTTTTGGCTCCTCCTAAGGTAGTGCGCACCGTAGACCTGCTGCATACTGGCTCCGCCTAGGTAGTGCGCCTACTAGACAAAATTATTAGAAGGCATTCGTCACAGGTCAATTTAATAGGAGGTGGTGCCCACCGTAAACCATTACTAGATAATCATCATTGGTATATTCCACCCTGATTGAGATTAAGGATATTTCACCCCAAAATATAATTTTTGGGTGAACTATCCATAATCCTTGTTGCAATCAGATACGAGAACTTTACTTTAATTTTGGGGGTGAACTACCCCTAATCTCAATAAGAGTTAACATTGAACATTTTTAATTACCCTCATTGTCTTTGGCACGTCAAGTTACCCAGGTAAGAGTCTTTGTTGCACTCACATACGAGAACTTTAATTTTTGGGGTGAACTACCCCTAATCTCGATAAGGGTTGAAGATGCAAATTTTTAATTACCGCCATTGTCTTGGGCACGGCAAATTACCCAGGTAAGAGACTTTGTTGCACTCAGATACGAGAACTTTAATTTCGGGGGTAAACTACCCCTAATCTTGATAAGGATTGAAGATGCTAATTTTTAATTACCGCCATTGTCTTAGGCACGGCAAATTGCCCAGGTAAGAATCTTTGTTGCACTCAGATACGAGAACTTTAATTTCGGGGGTAAACTACCCCTAATCTTGATAAGGGTTGAAGATGCAAATTTTTAATTACTGCCATTGTCTTAGGCACGGCAAATTACTCAGGTAAGAGTCTTTGTTGCACTCAGATACGAGAACTTTAATTTCGGGGGTGAACTACCCCTAATCTCAATAAGGGTTGAAGATGCAAATTTTTAATTACCGCCATTGTTTTTGGCACGTCAAGGGACCTATAAATTGACACCTTCATGGCTGAAATCGGATAACTCTATTTTTTGCCTTGCTTGTCCCGACAACACCTGTACTCGCGCAAATCTCACCTGTTTGCACCGCCACGGCTCGCGATCCACTTACAATACCGACAAACGATGACCTGATTCATTTACTTTGGTTCTTTTTAACTTTAAATACAAAATTTGAAAGCGCTGCATTGAAAACAGAAATACGGCAGCAATTCTCGCAACCCTCTATTTACAGCAAAACGCCTATGGCACAGCTTCAAGTTGGTCACGGGTGACGTCACGCGGTTTTTAGTTTTTACGCGATATACGGCGCACGGAGGACCGCGGGTAGGTCGAATGACCATCACTTAACTTAAGTCGACCCACCCTACTATATTATGGAATAAAATGCACTTTCATCTCAAGTGTTTACCCTGGCTTTAATATATATATATATGTATACATAAAATATATATATGAGATAATGGATCCAATAACAACCTCTAAAAAAGTTGAGTTCACCGATTTTTTTCAAAATTTCCACAAATGTACATATAGGTGACCTTAGATAGTACACAAAATATTTTTGACCGGAAATGATTTTGGCGGGAAATATGGCACTTTGCATTTTTTGAATTGTACTTAAGTACTGTGTGAGAAACTAATTGCCATAATTAGACAAATTGAGATAAAAGTTTGACATTTTCTAAACTTATTATGAATAAATTTTCCAGCATGAACATGTTTTGGTTACTTCCGGTGACTTCAAAATTTCAAAATGGCGGCCATTTTAAAAACAAAAAGTGCTGTAAAAACCGCGGGTCTGACTCAACTCATTAGTAAAAAATATAATAACATACTAAACAATATATTCTATCATTCTGCTATACTAGCTAAGTGTCATATTTTTAATTTAAATTAAAATTAAATCACGAACATTGCTGTATGTCAAATAACGCGGAGTGTGCCGCGGCAACCACTGCAGCATAATTAGACAAATAGAGATAGAAGTTTGAAATTTTACATACCTCTTGTAAATTAACTTTACTACGTGGACATGTTTTGGTCACTTCCGGTGACGTCAAATTTTTAAAATGGCGGCCATTGAAAAAACAAAAAGCGCTGTAAAAACCACGGGTCTGACTCAACATATTATTAAAAAATATACAAAAATACTAGACAATATACTCTATGATTCTGCATTAATAGCTAAGTGTCATATTTTTAATTTATATTTTTAAAAAAATCTCAAACATTGCTCCATGTCAAATATTTATTTTTTGACATAAAGCAATGTTTGAGATTTATTAAAAAATATAAATTAAAAATATGACACTTAGCTATTAATGCAGACGCATAGAGTATATTGTCTATTTTTTTGTATATTTTTTAATAATATGTTGAGTCAGACCCGTGGTTTTCGCAGCGCTTTTTGTTTTTTTAATGGCCGCCATTTTAAAAATTTGAAGTAACCGGAAGTGACCAAAACATGTCCACGTAGTAAAGTTAATTTACAAGAGGTATGTAAAATTTCAAACTTCTATCTCTATTTGTCTAATTATGCTGCAGTGGTTGCCGCGGCACACTCCGCGTTATTTGACATACAGCAATGTTCGTGATTAAATTTTAATTTAAATTAAAAATATGACACTTAGCTAGTATAGCAGAATGATAGAGTATATTGTTTAGTATGTTATTATATTTTTCACTAATGAGTTGAGTCAGACCCGTGGTTTTTACAGCACTTTTTGTTTTTAAAATGGCCGCCATTTTGAAATTTTGACGTCACCGGAAGTGAACAAAACATGTTCATGCTGGAAAATTTATTCATAATAAGTTTAGAAAATGTCAAACTTTTATCTCAATTTGTCTAATTATGGCAATTAGTTTCTCACACAGTACTTAAGTACAATTCAAAAAATGCAGAGTGCCATATTTCCCGCCAAAATAATTTCCGGTCAAAAATATTTTGTGTACTAACTAAGGTCACCTATATGTACATTTGTGGAAATTTTGAAAAAAATCGGTGAAATCAACTTTTTTAGAGGTTGTTATCCATTAGGTTGGATCCATTATCTCATATATATATATATATATATATATATATATATATATATATATAACTATATATATATATATATATATATATATATATATATATATATATAACTATATATATATATATATATATATATATATATATATATATATATATATATATATATATATATATATATATATATATATATAATATATATATATATTATATATATATATATATATATATATATATATATATATATATATATATATATATATAAAATAAACATTATAAATATACATATTAAATATTGTAGTATATCATGTAATTTATTCTCTAAAAATAGCCTACATTTTAGTTACTGTAAAGAAAAAACTTATAGTTTATAACAATGTTTAAAGAAAATAACGTCATGTCATTACATGTCATGCTATTTTACGCAGTAAATATAGTACTGCATGTCATTACATGTCATGTTATGTCACGTAGTAACTATATTTCATCATGTCATTACATGTCATATTTTGTCACGTAGTAACTATAGTACGTCATGTCATTACATGTCATGTTATGTCCCGTAGTAACTATAGTACATCATGTCATTACATGTCATGTTATGACACGTAGTAACTATATTACGTCATGTCATTACATGTCATGATATGTCCCGTAGTAACTATAGTACGTCATGTCATTACATGTCATGTTATGTCACGTAGTAACTATATTACGTCATGTCATTACATGTCATGATATGTCCCGTAGTAACTATAGTACGTCATGTCATTACATGTCATGTTATGTCACGTAGTAACTATAGTACATCATGTCATTACATGTCAGGTTATGTCTCGTAGTAACTATAGTACATAATGTCATTAAATGTCATGTTATATCACGTAGTAACTATAGTACGTCATGTCATTACATGTCAGGTTATGTCACGTAGTAACTATAGTACATCATGTCATTACATGTCATGTTATGACTCGTAGTAACTATAGTACGTCATGTCATTACATGTCATGTTATGTCTCGTAGAAACTATAATACGTCATGTCATTACATGTCATGATATGTCCCGTAGTAACTATAGTACGTCATGTCATTACATGTCATGTTATGTCACGTAGTAACTATAGTACATCATGTCATTACATGTCAGGTTATGTCTCGTAGTAACTATAGTACATCATGTCATTACATGTCATATTATGTCTCGTAGAAACTATAGTACATCATGTCATTACATGTCACGTAGTAACTATAGTACATCATGTCATTACATGTCAGGTTATGTCTTGTAGTAACTATAGTACATCATGTCATTACATGTCATATTATGTGTCGTAGTAACTATAGTACAACATGTCATTACGTGTCAGGTTATGTCACGTAGTAACTATAGTACATCATGTCATTACATGTCAGGTTATGTCACGTAGTAACTATAGTACGTCATGTCATTACATGTCATGTATGTCACGTAGTAACTATAGTACATCATGTCATTACATGTCATGTTATGTCACGTAGTTACTATAGTACATCATGTCATTACATTTCATGCTATGTCACGTAGTAACTATAGTACGTCATGTCATTACATGTCATGATATGTAATGTTGTAACTATAGTACATCATGTCATTACATGTCATGTTATGTCACGTAGTAACTATAGTACGTCATGTCATTATATGTCATGTTATGTCACGTAGTAACTATAGTACGTCATGTCAATACATGTCATGTTATGTCACGTAGTAACTATAGTACGTCATGTCATTACATGTCATGTTATGTCCCGTAGTAACTATAGTACGTCATGTCATTACATGTCAGGTTATGTCACGTAGTAACTATAGTACGTCATGTCATTACATGTCATGTTATGTCACGTAATAACTATATTACGTCATGTCATTACATGTCATGTTATGTCACGTAGTAACTATAGTACGTAATGTCATTACATGTCATGTTATGTCAGGTAGTAACTATAGTACGCCATGTCATTACATGTCATGTTATGTCACGTAGTTACTATAGTACGTCATGTCATTACATGTCATGTTATGTCACGTAGTAACTATAGTACCTTATGTCATTACATGTCAGGTTATGTCACGTAGAAACTATAGTACGTCATGTCATTACATGTCATGTTATGTCACGTAGTTACTTTAGTACATCATGTCATTACATGTCAGGTTATGTCACGTTGTAACTATAGTACGTCATGTCATTAAATGTCATGTTATGTCACGTAGTAACTATAGTACATCATGTCATTACATGTCATGTTATGTCACGTAGTAAATATATATTCTATAAAGTCAGTACATATTATAAAAACAAAAATTGTATTCGTTTACTCGTCAGTACAATTTAAAATATTCTGTATTTTAGTTTACATTTTGAAACATCTTTTTCTTAAATCAAATTTTATATAAAAATGTATCCTTATTTACATTTTTAAATAAAGTTGTTTTTAAAAACACCCTGATTGCTATTATTTACTAAATAATTAACAGACTTACCAGCAATTTTTCCGTCCACAGGTGTTAGTAGGTACTTGACAACTTGAAGTTCATTGTATTTTGTTGCTAGATGTAGCATTGTCTCTCCTTCTGAATTTTTAATGTCAATTTCCACACCAAGGTTTTTTCTAAATATTATTATCATTGTAAGGTTGCCATAACTTGCTGCAGTATGCAGAGCAGTGTCGCCATATTTACATAGTTGGAGGTCACAACCTAGTTTTTCAAGAGCCATGAATATGTCAATGAGAACTTTTCTGTTTTTTTCGATGTTTTGTTCATTTGGTATAGCGTTTTCTGCAATATAATGTAACAAACATAACGACTTATTTTCTTTGTTTTTAATATGTAATTTTCTTAGTATTTTGGAACCTGGGTTACACTTAAGAAGTGTATACAGTAGAAGATGAAGCAGATTGAATTGTTTCTCTTTAGCTGAAACTTCAAACATCCCTAGTTCGTATCTATTTACATCACGTGTTATAACAGTTCCTAGCATTTCAATATTTTGCCAATTCGTGACTTCTGTTATATCATTGATAAATTTTCTAACTACATTGTATTGGGGCTCAGATAATATTTTTATGAGTGCTTTATAAAATTCAATTTTATTACTTTTTTTGGTTCGAGAGTGAAAGAACAAGGCTGTCAGGTACTCAGCAAAGGTAAGATGTACAAAATTAGCTTTTGAATCTTTAATGTCACTTATAAAGCCAAATTCAACTATTTTATCCTTGTCTATTTCATTCATAAGTTTTATGTCTGAATCCTCCATATAATTGTTTTCAACATAATCACCAAGAAGAAGTTTCATTGCTAGCAATTGTTGTACCTTGAACAAAGGATTTTCGTTTAGCTGCTGAACAAAGTCCTTATATAATCTAGCTGAAGGATTCATATTTGACTTTTCACTGGCCAATATTCCAAATTTTTTTTCAACGAACATTTTATACAATATTCCTAAATCATATTCAAAATCATCATTTTTTATAATTTGTTTTACTTCATCATTCAGTTCCGGATATATTTCAGCCAGCATGTGTAGCTGCAATGGAATTCCACAAATTGAAATGTCAACCTCAGATGTCAGTGTTGACATTTTTAAAACAAAATTTTCAGCAAATGTTTTTATTAGATCACTCTCAATATTATTATTTTTCCAATGTTCATATATATATAGAACTGCCTCTTTTTCACCTATTTCCACAAATGTGTAACTCAAGGACATAAGTTTTTTTTCTAACTCAATCTGCATATGAGGTCTAGTTGTGAGATAAACTTGTCGCACATTGTCTGCCTGAAGTTGTTTTACAATTTGTATTACACCATTTTGTTTGTCACTAGTTATTTCATCATATCCATCTAACATTACTACAATATTGCCTGCCTCATATAATGCTTGCATTAAAGAGTCCTTGTGTTTGTACTCTATGTTACAACATTTCTTTATTACGTCCAATAACTTGTCATTTTTGTGTGCTATAATGTTATTAAATGCTCCTAAAATTGTGTCATCTCTCAAACTAATTTGAACCACACACAGTTCTTTGTGTTTATTAGATATTTTTTGTGCAATTGAACCTAAAACCGTAGTTTTACCCATTCCTGCAACATCAGAAATAATTGCTAGTTTTTTCTTGTTACACAGATCTATGAGTTCTGCTTCACTTATTATCACTTCACTCTTTGAGAAATATTTCTCTAATTCTTTACTTGATCCTAATGATTTTATCCATCTTAATTTATTATTTACATCAAATTCTAATACATGAATGTTTTTACTACCCACATTAGACCGAAGTTCTTCAAATTCAGTTTCAAGCAGATTACCGTTTATTTTTACGTAGATATTGCTTCGAGGTAACACTGGCTGGGGATAGAACACAGTTATGTCTTTATTTTCAATGTATAATTGTGACAAACAAGATTCATTTGTGATCAATACAATGATGTCATTTTTTAGTTCTGAGAGTATATTGGTATTTACTATTTGATATTTCAAATGTCTTTGTATATAATGTTTACATAATTCATGTTTTCTACTTTTAACTTCCTTTTTCTTAATGTTTAAATTTTTCTTTCGTAAAATATCACGTAACATTTCGAAAGGAATCACACAAGAAGTATTCTTTACAAATAAGTCTTTTACGTAAACTCTATTTCCTAAGAAATTTATTTCAGTATTGAGAACCTTGTTTTGACAATCTTCACTTAGATCCAAGAACTTGACTCGGTCTTCTATTATAGTTGCATCTTCAACTGAGCTACGTTCCTTGACCGAACAGTCTTGTACAATAATCAGTTGTTGGTTATCAGAGATATTGCTTCTTATATCTTGTATAAGTTTCATATCAGTGTCTTCACGTACAACTAGGACTATTTTCTTAATATCCGTCATGTACCTCAAGTTATGAACCACTTTGTTTAATTCACCACCAAGCTTCTCACTGTCGATGTATACACAATTTTGAACAGCTCGAAATACCTTTGCAAGAGTGTAAAATAATGATTTATTAGTAGTGACAATTGTAACACATTTGCTAGCAGGAATTTGTGTTATAAGACATTCAAGTGAAGACTCACTGAACTGTATGTTTTGTTTTGTAACATCTTTATTTATACTTTTCTTTACTTTAAGCATAATTTGCTCGGTTTCCATTATAACAACGTTCTTAAACACATCGTTTTCTTCAGTTAGGTATGTATACAAAATTTGTGGTTCTAGTTTCGGACGTTTAGAACTGCTTTCTCCATCCTCAGTTTCATATTTAGGATTGCTTATTTTTTCCGGCCATTTTTTGATCTCTTTGAGGGCATTGTTATAAATTTGTTCCTTGTCATTAAGTTCATATTTTTGAGCAATGGACTTTTGGGTAATTGTTTTGATTTCTGACGTATTTTTTTGTTTAACAAAAAAGTACAATGTAGATAGAATTTTCACTTTATTTTCACTAAGGTCAACAGTGTCCTTGGATTTTTGTCCTTTTTTGCCTTTAAATTTAGATATTTTATCGATAATATCTGATATTGTATTATTTTTAAGTTTCTTTACATTTCCAACATTGCCAGACGTGTCGAACATGTTAATGATATTATCTGGATTACAGTCTTCAAAATATTCCTCACACTCGCTATCAAACTCCATGTTAGTGAAATACATAAAATATGAATCACTTTTAGCTGTGTTCGGTATTTTGTTATGAATAATCTCGTAAGATTCAACAAATTTCTTAACACTAAATTTTCCACTATCTGACAGATCTTGTAGTTTAATTTTGGATTTTTCTGTGTTTTCTTTATGTTTGGCTTGTATATAAACATTTTTCTTAACCGTCACGTTATTTTCTAAATATTCCAAAATTGCAACTACATCATCAAAACTTCCAATTTTATCGACGTTATGCCCTATCTTAAACTTATAACCTGATATCAGTGCTTGAAGCAACACATGTAGAACCAAATCATGTTCGTAGTCTAGACCAAGGGTGGATGTTGTTCCAGGTCTTCTTTCAAAGTGTGAGTCTTCCATTGTAGTAAATTGTAATTGTTGAAAAGCTGTTGAGTTACTTTGTGCGATGGTCAGAAGTTTTACCAACCCAGATATTCACCTATAAGAACCACCTATAAATTAAAATTTAATTTTAGTAAATTGTAAATATTTAATACTGGAAATATAAAGTTTTACCATTTTGTTTTATATTAAAAATAAAATATTATGCAACTTAAAGTAATCTAATTTAAAGAGAAATGCACTATCCTCTACAACTTGTTTCTTAAATTTTTTTATTTTGTTTTGTTTTGTATTTTATTTTTATTTAAAAAAAATTTAAAAGATAAAATAATAAAAAAAAATTGTAAGGAAATAAAAATTTTATGTACTTGATTTGCTACTTTCCATTAATACTAGAAAAATAGTTTAAAAACCTTTTGAAACTTTTATATTTTAAAATATAAAACAAATTTAGAATAAATTTATAGCAAACTTTTATAGTCAACATGAAATTACAAATTAAAAAAAAACATTCTTATTTAATTAATTAGATATTGAATAATAAATTTAGAAACAATCAGAAAAATTAGCATTGAAATTAGTTACTAAATTATATAACAGGTTACACATCACTTTTTAAAAATAATCAACATAAAAATTTATTTAAGGTTAAATTGTTTAAATAAGTTGTATGTCAATCTGTACAGACACAGAACGTAGAAAAATCTTATATCTTATAATACTAGTAGATAAATTAATAAAAAACATTTAATTATACTTCATTATGAATTCAGTAAAAATTTACAATTTTAAAAGTATGTACTCTTTAAATATTTAATGAAATGTAAATAGTAAAACTTTTTAAAATTGTTAAATTAACTGGTTAAAAAGTGGAAGTAAAATATAGTTATGCGGTATTTTTTTTTCAGACCAAGAAATATATAGATAGAATGGCAAATCTTGTGTTCACAGAAAATATTTTCGAGAAAAAATAAGATTGGCGTTAGTTTTAACGTGCAAGCCTAATTAGGAAAGAAGTCAAAATAAAAATCTCTGATAGTCAAATAGTTGTTTGTGATAGCGATGTACAGCGATATATTAAAATCTACACGTGATGTCACCTTCACACGCATTTTTTTTTATAAAATTAGATATTTTTTGGTTAATTTTATAATTTTTTTTGCATACTTCAGAAACTAACTGAACATGTTAACAGCATCAATGGTTTCAAAAAAATTCCGATAAATTTTAAAACTGGCAAAATGAGTCGCTTTTCCATACTTGCTCATGTTATTTAGCGCTCATTTATGGCGTTATCTTTAATTTGAATTAAACTAACTTATATCAATATATTGACTAGTAAAGGAACAACGGTTTTTTCGGTCGACCATAAGCAGTTATATTACATCCACTTCGGTTCCTTGTTTTACGCATGCGCAGTAAGTCGAAATGGAAGCGGATGTTGTTTCATTATCAGTCAAATCAAATCGCATAATTAGTTTACATAAACAGCAAAATCAGTTCAGTTTCAGTTCAATTTTATAAAAAAAATAAAATTTAGTTACAATAATTTTAACTTCAAAACACAAATTTATCAATAAAAAAGCATAAAATTTAAATATTTTATTAAAAAAAATATAGCTTAATTATTATCCGATACACTTTACCAGCGAGTTCGAACGAGAGCTTTTCTTTGTCTTTTTGAACTGCTTTTTATGCATAAAATAATTACATCAAAATATACCTTTCGGTTTCATTTAACACGTCATTTTAAGTTTTTGTAACGTAAAATTCCATAAACTCCAAGAAACTCCAAAGTGTCCAGTTTCCAAAAACTGAGAAAAACTGACAAAAACTTAAAATAACTGAACCAGTCTACAAATTTCAAAAACAGTTTTTTCGAGTCTATTTTTGTTTTGCATTTATGTCAATAAAACTTGATGATTGGTGGACATCTGAACTGAGATTTGACCTTGCATGCATATTTCAAAAACTGAAGAAACTGGAAATCCGGTCCCTAATAATAACCTCGTTTAATTTATATATTTGTGTGTAATCCCATATTAAAGATTTTTAATGGAACTATTGCAATTGGTCCTATAGTGACGTCATAAAAACCAATCAGCTGGGTAGTTTTTGGGTGGAGCTAAATAATAAACTAGCGTGTTGGCCTCATTGATCCATCAAGTTATTCTTGTAATCTTTTTCAGTAAAAATTGCGATTTAACGATAATTCATCTGTAAATAAATATTATTTTTTAAGTAAATAAATTTAAAAATAATAAAAGTTAGTGCTGTAGATAATCGCTAAAAATTTTAAAACAGGTTAATCGTTAAGAAATCTTACCGGTAAGCGTAAACCGGTATGCAAAATAAAGCGATTTTAACCGATTAAACAATCGTTAAAATCGCTTCAAATCTTTATCAATTTTAATATCGTTAAAATCGGTAACATTTTGTAATAAAAAATTGTAAGTCCCTATTAACAATTTTAATAAAAAGACTTTCATTAGTAATTATTTAATAAAAATATCAACATTACTTATAATTTGCCCAAATAATTGCAAATTTCCCCAATATATGTTTTTTTATATGTAAAAAATTACTCAAAAGAGTTGAATTTTATTGCATTATTGAGGACATTCATCTTTTATTTATTTTTTTTTATTTTTAAGCTTCATGAAAAAAAATTGTTACATGTAAATATAATTATAAAACGTTTTTTACTTTAATATGACGTGCACTTAAATATGACATTCTAAAATTTTATACTCTGAAATGCAATAAAAATTATAAATAAATCTGAAAATTTGATAATACGCTCGCTCTGATTAGGATTTGCATTGGCTTATTGATTTTAAAATCGCAAATTTACTTGACGATTCTCAAAAAATTTAATCTTTAAATTGCTTTGCAATTTTGTATAGCGATTTCTAAAATCGAAAAAGTGCTTATCGATTCTCACTAATGACTAACCGGTTTGAGTTTTCAATTAAACCGGTTAATCAGATCGTTAAGTAACCGGTTGGTATATAACCGGTTTCTATCCACAGCACCAATAAAAACTAGAAAAAATAAAGATTGTTTTTAAATAAATGCAGTGATGAGTGTTATAGTTTACTTATCAATATGAACCGCATCTTGTTCAGTTTTTGAAGTATGAATATCAGATTACATTTAAGTGCAGATATCTACGAATTAAAGAATTTTATTGCTTAAACTAAATAAAATTTAGAACTTAAAAAATGGTTTTGGGAGTTTGTTAAAGGGTCAGTTATTAATATTTTCTACTTTTGTAAAATGAAATTAGACTTTTAAAAACTGAAAACAACTACCAAAATAATTTAATTTATAAATATTTTATTTGAATATCTCAATATTATCTCAAAGAAAATAAGTAAAGTAAATATTGAACATCTTAATATTAAAAGATTATTTAAAATAAAAAAATTTAATATTTACGTATTAAGTCGTTTCCATTTGTTAGTATTGCGATATTGTTAATTGCTTATAATAGCCCATAATAAATACCATGCCCATCTGCGTATCAATATCGACAAATATATTTTTTATGATAATAAATAATATATATATATATATATATATATATATATATATATATATATATATATATATATATATATATATATATATATATAATATATATATATATATATATATATATATATATATATATATATATATTTTTTTTTTTTGACACTGTAGCGGCCAAAGCATCCAAATCGATTTTGTCATATGTAAGCAAAATATCCAAATCGATTTTGTCTTTTGTCAGCAAAATATCCAAATCGAAACAATGAAATTTTACAGGAGAGTCATTTGAAAATAAATGTTCTTAAAACTGAAATTTTTAATTGTTTCAACAAAAATATTTTAAAGTAAATTAATAATTTATTGTATGACCATTATATTTAATATATAAAGTAGCTAGG
>OX439131.1:50151104-50161104 GCA_949318235.1 Ecdyonurus torrentis | reverse complement strand
ATAAAAGTGGCGCTGTAGTCTGCGTGTGAATTTTAAAATTCACACACAGACTACAGCGCCACTTACATTTTACATGTTGATTGTTGTGGTGAAAATTGGAAGTACATCAACAAGGGTTCGTTTTTAGTATAGGGCAATAACACAGGAGCTCACGACCCTGGGTTAGTCTCATTTTAAAATTATATTAATATATTATGCTTAATTCTTATATAATTATAATACTCATTAATGAAGCACACTCATACTTATTATTGGATATATTAAACATAATACTATATCAAACAATACATAATGGAGATAATGATGTGAGGTGTTGGCGGCACACCTCACACTTCCCAGACTAACCTACTTCCCTTCACTTCGCACGCACCGCACGCATTTTATGCAATCCTGCACTTTTTGTGCAGTGTTATTATACAGAAGTACACTTTGTACTCGGTACGCGAAAATGTAAAGAAGCCTAATATTATATAATTTATTGAATTATATTTATTTGATTAAATTTATCATTATGACACGCGGGTGACAGTATATATATATATATATATATATATATATATATATATTTATATATATAACATACAAGTCGTAAAATTACCCGATCTTTTTAACTAAAATTTGTCCATTTTTTTTGCTGGTTTGACTGGTTTTGACAGAACCCCATTTTCTACACATCTTAAAAGACAGTAATTAGTAATGTTAATTGTGTTGCAGTGTTTTTGTTTAATTTCCAATGCAAAATAAATTATCATAATAATAAAACTAATACATTATAATATAATATTAATAATATATGAGAAGTGTTGAAATTGTCCCTGTTGTGATTTCTGTGAATGGTCTGGTTAGCAAAGATTGGTTAAAAGCAAGGCAAAAGTTAAACCTCGAGCACAGCTAGGCATTTACGTGTCATGCAGAAAGCTGCAGTTCTTGGCACAGCTAACATCGTGCGCAAAGTGCTTAGTTTGTGACCCCTCTGTATACCATCTAAAGTTTTTGACATAATTGGTACCGGATTATTGTCACCTTCACCTTGAATCAAGTAGGATCCCGGTGTTGGTGTTACACAAGAAGAAAGAAAAGAACTCATAATAATAATAATAATAATAATATTAATGTCAATATAAAGTAATGCAACTTTTCCCTTAACATTTGGAGCTGCAACCTATTGGAATACAATTGTTAAGTATGATTAGTAGGGACCGGATTTTCAGTTTTAAAAATGTGCATTTTCATTGCTGAATTCAGTCCAGTTTTTTTGCATAATCAGTTTACAAAAACAGCAAAATCAGTTCACTTTCAGTTCAATTATACAAAAACAGTGAAATTCAGTTCTGATAATTTTTAACTTAAAAACAAAATTTTATCAACAGAGGAAGATAAAATTTATATTTTTTATGAAAAAAAAACATCGGTTAATTTATTATCCAATACACTATACCATCGAGTAACAATGATAGCTGTTCTTTGTCTTTTTGAACTTCTTTTTAACCATTTCTTTAATGGTGTTCAGTTGAATTCAGATAGTTTTAAGATATGCTTTGAAAATAATTTTCTAAAAAATAATAATAATAAAAATGAAAAATAAAACCTTTTCTTTCTTTCGTCTTTTTTTTTTTTTTTTTTTTTTTTTTTTTTTTTTTTTTTTTTTTTTTGTTAAAACACGTTATTTTAAGTTTTTGTATTGTAAAAGTTCATTTTCAGTTTCCAAAAACTGAGAAAAACTGGAAAAAACTGACAAAAACTTAAAATAACTGACCCAGTTTACAAATTGCAAAAACAGTTTTTTTCAGTCCCAACTTTTTTGCATTTTTGTCAATAAAACTTCATGATTTGTTGACATCTGAACTCAGATGTGACCTAGCATGCATATTTCAAAAGCTGAACAAACTGGAGATCCGGTCCCTAATGATTAGCTTTGTGCATGTTGTGACGTCACTCGGTAATAACTGATAATATGATTTTGACTTGACTTGATCAAAGAGCACACTTAGCTGCCACACCTGGATGTCGCGCCTTGTAGATAAGAAATGTCAAATTAAGAAATATCAAGAGAGCTAACAAACATAGTGTCTGATATCTTTTTAACTTATATAATGATATATATATATATATATATAATTATATATATATATATATATATATATATATATATATATATATATATATATATATATATATATATATATATATATATATATATATATATATATATATATATATATATATATATATATATATATATATATATATACTAAAAAAAATAATTTGGTAAAGTGTATAATATTTAGCCTAAATCACTAAAATTAACTAGTCCATTTTTTTTTTAAATATTTTAACTTGAATCCGTTATTTCAAAACTAATCCACATAGCTTGATATAAATGGTTTAAACTTTTAATTACAAATTACCAAATTTGAAACATACTAAAAGAACGAAATAGCTGTTTTTACTTATATATATACCTACCATTGAAAGTTGATAATATATATACATAACAATATATATACTTTATATTACATAATCTTCATCATATTTGACAAATACAATAAACTTTATGCTACACTGCAGAACTACTTTGTTACATAACATTAAGTTTAATCGACGCTTGCAGATATGAAAAATAATTTTACTTGTCTTTGTAACTTAAAAATAATTACACGGAGAGAAATTATGGATTGAAATAACTCAAGACTTTTTTTAAAACAAATCACCTCACTTCTTGGATTGATATAATTGAAATTTGAGTTGGTATAACTGATGCCGTATCCAAACCAACTCAAGTTTTTGTTATATCAATCCAAGAAGTGAAGTGATCGTTTTTAAATAACGTCTTGAGTTATTTCAATCCATAATTTCTCTCCGTGTATATATATATATATATATATATATATATATATATATATATATATATATATATATATATATATATATATATATATACATGTATATATATATATATATATATATATATATATATATATATATATATATATATATATATATATAAATATATAATATATATTTTATAGCTTTAACGTGATAAAATATTTTGTTTGTTTTTAAATCTGTTTATATTTAAGAAAATTCATTAGAGAATATTCTACGCAAAGTTGGGAAAATTTTAATAATGTAAAATCAATTATTTATTGCTTTATTATTAAAAATTAAATAATGTTTATATCCGCAGGCATAAGCAAATTGTAGGAGTATTTGTCAACTTAAAAAAGATTAAAACAAAGAAAATGTTTTAAAGCGTCAACAAAATAAATATTTATATTTTTATAAATATTTTCATATTTATTAACAATTAAAGTAATGTACACTAAATCTCGTTTTACGCATCGTACACGTTTGATGAAAAGAAATCTGAATATATTTTGATTATTGCACATTTTTTAATTTAATTTAATAGTGAGATTAAAAGAAAGTAAAATGAATTCTATATGCTTTTAAAAATGAAAAAAACAAACATATAAAAAATGTTTATGATTTTGAATAACACAAACTCACACCCACACACATATGTATATATATAAATGCATACTACACCAAAACATAAAACTGAAGGACAGTATTGTTTATTTACCCATCAATATCAACATTCATCTCGCTCGCTATCTCTCTCTCTCTCTCTATCTCTCTCTCTCTCTCTCTCTCTCTCTCTCTCTCTCTCTCTCTCTCTCTCTCTATATAAATATATATATATATATATATATATATATATATATATATATATATATATATATATATATATATATATATACAAAAGTAAATAAAATCTTATATATCATTCAATTTTTATATATTTATAAATTCCTATATAATGCAAAATAAATATCAATAATAAACTCCTGATTGGCTTACACCTTATGTTACATATGTGTTTAATGCATGATGTTACAACGTTGTTACCCTTGCCACATTGGCAACTTTTTTAGCTTAATAGGTCAATAAAATATTAAAAATCTTAATTAAATATATTATTTTTTAAATAGGTTAAGTTACTCTACATTAGTTTTAATAAATCAGAATTTTTAATTTTATTTGTGACGTCAGAGTGGGGTTTGTAATGGTATAAGTATACTTGCCTCAAAAAGAATGAGTTCGACTTTTTACGATATTGCCCAGCAACCTCCCTGTAAAATGCGCGCGAAAAAAAGGTCGATACATTATTGGTAAAACGAACAATTGCCTGAGGTTTTTTGAGTCGAGTATAGTGAAGAAGGCACAGAGCTAGAGTAAGCTTTGATATGGAACACTTGTTGTAATATACCGACCAATAACCTTCCTGTCTGAGTCAGTGTTGGGTTTAACAACAATTTACTTGTACAACAACCTGACGCGTTGTTATAATCTCCAAGCCCCTACATTAAAAAAAAAAAAAAAAAAAAAAAAAAAAAAACAGAAGTCCTAAAAATATAAACTAAAATCTTGTGCTTGAACAAGGTACATAAAAATCCCCCTATCTTACATATTTAAA
The DNA here is from genome assembly GCA_949318235.1 of Ecdyonurus torrentis. Taxonomy (NCBI): domain Eukaryota; kingdom Metazoa; phylum Arthropoda; class Insecta; order Ephemeroptera; family Heptageniidae; genus Ecdyonurus; species Ecdyonurus torrentis. The sequence goes on along the minus strand of OX439131.1, from coordinate 50,156,624 downwards.
CATGAATGAATGAATGAATGAATGAATGAATGAATGAATGAATGAATGAATGAATGAATGAATGAATGAATGAATGAATGAATGAATGAATGAATGAATGAATGAATGAATGCAAGTAAAGACACTGCATGCGCTACGCACTCATGCGTTCGCACTCAACACGCGAATTCGCCTACATTTGAACAGCCACACCTGAAGAATGACTTGCAATATTTTTAAACGGTTTTCGGATTCTGAAAGCTCAGCTCTTGCTTTCTTCACACAGAAAATTTTAATCCTTTGGGGTGAGCCCTTGCAGATTTACAGCGATTCTAGCGAACCTTCTTTTAGCCGGAAAGGCCGCTGCTGCCTCGCACATTGGGCTTAGATGACGTCATGCGCGCCGTGCTTCAGACGGGCTGCACGATACACGCTCTACGGCGGCCACATCAAACTTGTATTTTTTACTTCTCAACGATCTTATGTATCAATATAAATAACAAACTCCAAGTGTTGACACGGGCTTTCGAAAACCATCCGAACAAGAACATTTTGAACTTTTTGCAAGGTTCAACACTTATGAACTGTTCGTAAGTGTTCAAATATATTCTTTAAAAATACAGTTTAAAAATAAACAAACTTTTCTGTTTTTATTTTTTATTTAAAGATATTTTTTAAGTAATTAATTGAATTTGTTAAAAATCATTTTATTTTACATATACACCAATTTTTTATATAGAATTTTTAAGTAATATAAAACTTGTAACACCTAAAACTTAATTTTAATAATGTTCGATTTAATGTTCAAAATTTCGAACACTCAGCAATCAAAACAGAGATTTACGTTGCACTCGCACACCCCAAGACTGGTCAGAATATCATAACAATAATGTTTTATATTGTTTCAATCCTAATTAAAAACTAGAAATTATTTTTAATATTTCAGTCTAATCTACTTTAAGTACAATATTATTACTATATTTATTTTAATCTTAAAGGAATAGACCAGAGAAAAACATAAGCATTTATATCACAAAACACTTGATGGGACTTACATAAATAACATTAGTTTGTCTGATACCCAACAGTAGCCCCGTAGCAGTGATCAGAATATTCGATTTATGCAACCCGTACAACATTTTAATACTAATTTTTGTATGTTTCTGACGTCATAAACATGAATAGTCACTTAAATTGCAAACTTTACAGTTTTTTCACGCTCTCTCTCGTGGGGCTACATTAACATTCTGGTAAAAATTGTCAACAGTTTTAAAGATCCCATTGCATGTTTATTCATTAGCACATGTTGTTTTATGTGGTCTATGCCTTTGTTTTTTTTAAATTATCTCATATTTTGCAATTACAATTATCACCTTTAATTTTTGAAATGTTAACATGATTTCCCCCTAAGTTATATATCCATAGTAACATGCAGGGATAACAAGTTAAAATTGTACATTATACACGGAAAGACAAATTTACATAATTTATGCCGTATTTATGTTACTATAGCATAAACTGTGCTACATTGGAACAACATAAATATTTATCCTGCAAAACATAATATTTATGCTATTCAGAATAGGTATTGTGCATTATATAATAATTTATGCCGTATTTATGTTATTATAGCATAAACTGTGCTACATTGGAACAACATAAATATTTATTCTGCAAAACCTAATATTTATGCTATTCAGCATAGGTATTGTGCATTATATAATAATTTATGCCATATAGATCAATTTATGCTGGTACTGAGTTAGCATAAATATTACGCATTTTTTTGTGTGTAAATAATAATAGACATATTTCATAAAACTTGTTGTTAATTCAACATTAGGTAAATTGCAGAGTGCTGCACAATATCCAAGTGTTGATAAGAGTAGCCAGGTACTTATGTGAGCGTCAAATGTTTTAAAGTCCTTGTCCACTTACTTTTTTATCATTTAATATACTAGATTGATAATTACCATACCTTATTATCCATGAATTAGACACCAACACCTTGATTTTGTATTTATTTTTGTTTATTTTTCTTTTAATGGTTATATCACGTATCTGACGTCACAATGTACCGCCGCCAATCACAGTCACCGCTCTGGTCACGTGATAAATTAAAGCCCCTCCCTCAAGTTTTTTACCCCTATCACAGCCCCATCGGTACATTGTGACGTCAGATACGTGATATAACAGCAGTCAAAAAGAAAATAAATACAAAATCAAAGTGTTAGTGTCTAATTCATGGATAATAAGGTATGGTAATTATCAAGCTAGTATTATAAATGATAAAGTAAGTTGACAAGGGATTTAAGAGATCACTTTAATCTGTGTACCTCGACACACATCACCGCCAAGATAAGACATTACATTGGCTTGCTTGTTGGTAGAAAATTGACTTGAAACTTTACTTATAATCAAATTTTTTTTGATAATTTACAATAAAAAATAGTTGTGTTTATAACCAGTAATTATTGTATTGTTAGAAAGTGATACGAATATTTAATATTGAGAGGAGAAAATACAAAATCAAGTTGTTGTTTTGTTATATAGCCTGCTAGCCTTAACATTTTGTTACATTTTACATACAGAGTATATTTTACTATCTGTCAACTAACTATAGTAACCGGTCAATATTAGATTTGAAGATAACATTTTATTTCACGAATTTATATATATATATATATATATATATATATATATATATATATATATATATATATATATATATATATATATTATATATACATATATATCAGGGGTGTAGTGGAGGGATGGCGCAGGATGGCGGCGCCATACTTCGTGAAATTGAATCGCCATACCTCGTGAAATTTTAAAAAGGCGAAAAGGTACGATTTTATTAGTGTTCATTAGACAAATTTTAAAATAAATAATGAGAAAAACAGAATAAGAGAGGAAAAAGTTTTAAAAAAAAAAGTAATTTTTTTCTTTGGTGTTACTTTATCTTTTTCTTTCATCAAATTTGCAGGTATTTGTCAATTAGTCACCTTTTTAATTTTTCTATATATGATAAGATTTGGTGAGGCCAGGATTATTGAATTCTATTGTGATTCATAAAAGGAAAGGAAGCTGAAGATTTTTTTTTAAAAACATTATTACTCTTGCTCATTGTATCTCTCTCTCTCTCTCTCTCTCTCTCTCTCTCTCTCTCTCTCTCTCTCTCTCTCTCCCTCTCTCTCTCTCTCTCTCTCTCAGATAAACATGTCCTAACATAATGGTGACTTTTGGACATACGTCACTTTGAAAACAATAAAAATACAGAAAAATACACTTCTTCCTGAATAAGTAAATGTATGATTCTCGTAAAAATTTGATAATCCTTTAGTAAAAATTAAAAATTTAGTAAAATGCTCTTAGAAAAAGAAAATCAAAGAATTTTAAAAGCAATGTAAAAGAAAAAAAAATACATGAAGCACCTGAATTTTCTCTCTTCCCCTTAATATTTAAATTAAATATGAAGAAGGGATGAAAAAGAAGGGGCTTTTTTAATTTTCTCCATTTTTTTTGCAAGTAGCACCACTTCGGTATTCACTAGTCAGTTGGTACTGCAGGATGACCCATAGAAAACAGTCAGTCACATTTTAGTGCAGCATTATATACAAATTATGTACATTAGCATACTTATATTTAAGTCCAATGTTTTAGATTTCTGTTGCCTAATTCATAAAAAATATATATATATTCTATTTATTAAGTTAAATTTGATATTTCTATATTTATAGGTAGTATTTTTTTTTTAATTATAAAAAAATTAAGCACAAGAATCTTGAATCAGGTAATCAATAGCACTATATTGATAATATATTGATAATAATATAATTTGGTGATGGTAGCTGAAGATATATGCATTATATACCATAAAATAATAATAATAATTTTATGTTTTTGTTCTAAATATAAATACGAATATATATATTTTTTTGTTTAGTTTGTCTATTAAATAAAATTTCTATGTGTATTAAAATGTAAAAAAAAAAAAAATAAAAAAAAAAAAAAAAATGATGTTAATAATAATAAGTGAACCGACCGATAAGGCCTAGGCCTTGGTTGGATTTCTGTATATGAGTGATATATAATAAAAAAAAATATATATATATAGCAATGGTCCCACTAGCATCGAGGTCGAGCGTAGTTTCTTTTGGGGTAAGTGAATGTGAATAAGGAAGATATCAATATTTTGTGTTTTTATTATTATTTAATTTTCAGATATTCAATATTTTTGGTAGAAATTGAAATTTAAGTACAAAAATTCATAAGATGAAAAAAGAAAAAGACTTTTTATTATTAAAATTATATTTTGTTCACTATATATGTTCAAACTTTAGGAAAATTTATAGAAGCTATATAGAAAAGGATCAAAATTGAATGTCCTATAATTTGGGCAACAGTTTTCCAAGTATACTAATTTTGCGTTTTTCCCAAGCAAAGGGTGTGTCCCGAAAAAAATTTCGACCGCGGCGCTACCCCCCCCCCCCCCCTTGTCTAAAGGGTGAACCATCCACCATACTTCGTTAATTTTTAGGACTTGAGGACTACGCCCTTGATATATATATATATATATATATATATATATATATATATATATGTTAGCATCAAAAACCGAATTTGACCCAAACTAGGTATTTTTGCTCATTTCGGCTTTTGGTTCATTGCTTTTTGCCAAAACCCGGAATGCCAGTTTATTTCGGCTTTTGGTCACGAAATTTTGATCCATACTAGTTTTGAGCATTTCACAAAAAGCAAAACCTGGTGTAAACATTTACATCTAGTTTTGGTCATTGAATTTTGACCAGAACTAGTTGTGGTCAAAATAGAAAAAAACAAAAGCCGAAAAATTAACATTTCTCAACTCAGAATTTTATGCAATGATAAAAGACTATAATAATTATAAACATAATTATAATAATAATAATTATAAATGCATGATGTTTTGGTTTCATAATTTAGGCGTTAAAAAAATTTATTTTATTATTTTACTTGAAATGCAAAATATATGGTCTGAAAGATTAATTTGATTAAAATGCGCTGACCATACATATATCTTATGGCTATAGATACGGAATATAAATTGAGACAGTACGAAAAATAAACTTACTGTTTGGTCTAGCAATGGACCACTTGCAATGGGTGAACTTTTTAAAATAACTTGAATTTTTTTTAATGCATTTCTTACAAAAAAAAAAAAAAAAAAAATTATAATAATAATAAAGAACTTTTTCCCTTGTTGCAACAATTACAAACATTTTATTGCAAGTGGTCCATTTTCAGTAATAGTAGTAATAGAGTATATTATCATTATTTTAAGGGACTACTTACGATTAAATGTAAATTAAGAGCTATGTATAAAACCACTAACCATGTTCACTTATAATTTGCGCACCAACAATATACGTGTGTTGAGAACTTTTTAAATTCAAACACTTTCTTATCCTGTTTCTAACGAATATTATGAAATTATAAACCATGTTTTCAGCACAGAGACAAACAGTCAACTGAATACACTGAATATACGCAAAAGAA
>OX439131.1:50121104-50146104 GCA_949318235.1 Ecdyonurus torrentis | reverse complement strand
TCACTCACTCACTCACTCACTCACTCACTCACTCACTCACTCACTCACTCACTCACTCACTCACTCACTCACTCACTCACTCACTCACTCACTCACTCACTCACTCACTCACTCACTCACTCACTCACTCACTCACCCACTCACTCCGTAAGATTAGCATGCAAAAGAGACTTTTAGTATTTACGTTCTCTCTCTCTCTCAATGTGATGTAATTATGACTGAAATTTATTATGCTGTAATCAGCATAAAATTTCTCTTTGAGGCCTGTTGATAAAATTTTTATATTACCAATAGAATTTTTTATAATTAATTTCAAAGTTTGATAATATTTTAGTGAAGTTGTATATTTATTTTAGTGGTAAAATTATCTGTCGCCAATAAGTCTGCGTACTGTATATAATACAATAGCACTGCTGCACCTTTGGAAGTCAAAAAGTGCAGTAAAAAGTAAGTGAACAAAGAGCAGTTTTTAATAAAAGGGATTACCTGCTTCCTGACAACACGTGACCCATGTTAGTTTTATTAAAAATCATGCACATTTTTTTTTTGATCGAAGTTATAGCTTCATATTAAAGTAATATATTCAAATAAAAAACATTACAAACTATTCATTATTTTTAAATCACGGTTGTTCAAAATATCGCTAGAACTTCGAACAAAAAAGAAATATGCATGATTTTTAATAAAACTAACATTTAAAATAAATTTGATTTACTGTGTAAAATACTTCTCAAGTTATCAAAATCATTGACGCGTAAGATAATTGGGTCGTGTTGTCAGGTAGCATTGATCCATTTTATCGCTCTTTTTTCACTTATTTTTTACTCCAACTTTACTATACCTATACCTGATATACCTGAAAATAAATCAAAATACCAACTTATGAAAATTCTTACTACAACTATTAATTTTCATTTGCTTATTTGAAAAATTTATATATATATTTTCCTGCATATCTTTAACAAAATTCGATAACGCCACTTAAAGCGGAATTTTATTAACAATATAATGCTCTAATTTCAAGTTTGTAGATGCAAAATTGACAGTTTGACGGCGTAAATACGATTTCCAGTGCTTTGTTTATGGGGATTACCAACATACACGGCCCCTTCTTTTCCAATTATATTTTTCATTCCTGTTGGCAATAAAATAATTGATCTAAAGTGCAGTGGCAAAGAAAACAATGTTTTCAGTCAACAATTTAGCTGTTATCTTGCTATAGAATATATCAAATTTATTATGCAATAAAATAATTTGTTTTTTGTATTATCCCAATTTCTGTTTTCTATTTAGCCACACTCAATCATGTAAAATGTTATGATATTTTGATATATCCTGGTCAGATATACAGCTCATAGTTCAGAGGTCGCAAGTCAAGTGTATAACATACTGCGCAAGCTAAATAACGTCGTCACAAGTCAAAGTATAGGGCCACTGTGAGGAGTTAGAATACTATTTGCTAAATCTATTGCTGCTGCTACCACACAGGTAAATATACATGTAAATATACATGTCAAGTGTATAACATACAGCGCAATCTAAATAACGTCGTCACAAGTCAAAGTATAGGGTCACTGTGAGGAGCTAGAATATTATTGGCTACATATATTGCTGCTGCTACCACACAGGTAAATATACATGTAAATATACATGTCAAGTGTATAACATACTGCGCAATCTAAATAACGTCGTCACAAGTCAAATATACATGTAAATATACAAATATATATATATTTACATGTATATTTACATATATTTACATTATTACATATATTTAAATATATTTACAGGTAAATATACATGTAAATATACAAATATATATATATTTACATGTATATTTACATATATTTACATTATTACATATATTTAAATATATTTACAGGTAAATATACATGTAAATATACAAATATATATATATTTACAGGTATATTTACATATATTTACATTATTACATATATTTAAATATATTTACAGGTAAATATACATGTAAAAATACAAATATATATATATTTACAGGTATATTTACATATATTTACATTATTACATATATTTAAATATATTTACAGGTAAATATACATGTAAAAATACAAATATATATATATTTACAGGTATATTTACATATATTTACATTATTACATATATTTAAATATATTTACAGGTAAATATACATGTAAATATACAAATATATATATATTTACATGTATATTTACATATATTTACATTATTACATATATTTAAATATATTTACAGGTAAATATACATGTAAATATACAAATATATATATATATATTTACAGGTATATTTACATATATTTACATTATTACATATATTTAAATATATTTACAGGTAAATATACATGTAAATATACAAATATATATATATTTACATGTATATTTACATATATTTACATTATTACATATATTTAAATATATTTACAGGTAAATATACATGTAAATATACAAATTAACATAACAAACACAATTTATACATCTTAAAGTAAGAATATTTCATTTTTTTTATACATTTAATAAATATATATATATATAGCCTACATTTTAAAATTTGAAGAAATATATTTATTAAGGGAGTGCATGACGTAGTTTTTAAGATACAAACAAAATTGAAAGTAAAACATATTACCAACGAATCCAAAAATCTTACCTGGTGCAGTTTTAAAGTTTTGAAATTTGGAAATCAAATGTGAAGATAAAAAATCATGAATTAAGAGCAAAATTGGCTATCTTTTTTCCAAATTCTGGTTTCAATGTATATATACAGTATATATATATATATATATATATATATATATATATATATATATATATATATATATATATATATATATATATATATATATATATACATATATACATATACACATATATATATATATATATATATATATATATATATATATATATATATATATATATATGTATATATATATATATATATATATATATATATATATATATATATATATATATATATATATATATATATATATATATATATATATATATATATATATATATATATATATATATATATATATATATATATATATATAGGGATTATGCATTTATGATAAAGTCGACGCCATGTTGGATAACTCAATAACATGGGTGGCATAGGTTAAAAACCATTTTGCCAGTTTTAAAACCACTATGCAATATTTTTGAGAGCATTGATGTTGTAAATATGTTGAATTAGTATCTCAACTATGTGAGAAAAATAACATTAACAAAAAATTAACTGATTTCCCAAAGAAAATTGGCTTAAACAAAGTTTGTCCTATGCTGAGCAATGTTATTCACTACTCCAGTATGGCCTCCAAGCGTAATAAATATGACGTCATGCGCATACACCCTACATATAGAATAATATTTAAAATATTTTAATGCAAACATAGTTACTTAATAATAATTTCATTTCATGAAGTTACAATTTGAAGATGTGAAACAAAGCTTGATATAAATGAGAAAACCCAGCTGATATCAAGTCAATGAACTTTCACATATCGTAATATTTTGTAGTTCAAGTTCAAGGCCAACAGATATCGATGTCTTTTAACTTCACCCTATTTTATTTTTTGTATTAATTTTATGATATTTCACACACACACACACACACATAATATGTATATTATATATATAGATATATATATATATATATATATATATATATATATATATATATATATATATATATATATATATATATATATATATAATATAACATACATGTTTTATAATATTACATAATATAAAATTATCGTTGATATTTCAGATGAGGCGGCAGGTGCTTCTAGTTTGCATGCTGGCTATACTTGCAGTGGCACAAGAAGATGATTATTCAGGTTAACAACTTAAACTTCTTGATCTTTTTATTACTAAATAAATCTTAATTAATTAAAATACTAATTAAAAAAACACAGATAAAATACACTTACAACAAATTGCATAGTATCACTGATCTTTGGGAAAACATCGATATCAAATTGTTATCATGGTGGTTTTCCAATAAGTAAGAGCTTAATGTCTAGAGCCCCGCGCTCTTCCATTGTAATCTCTAACCTCTTGTCTTATTGTTAATATATTATTTTTTTTTTGTTATTTATTAACGAAGCAGTTTTTCTGATAAAGGTGTCAGATCATTTATATTGTTAAGGAAAAAGCTTTTCTAATATTATGACATATTGTTAAAGGCATAGAACACCTTGAACAAAAAAGTTGCGTAATATCCTAACAAACCTGAAAATCAACGTTGGTTTTTATAGCCGGAGTCGTTGGATTCTAATTTATTTTTCATTGACAAAATGCTGCTGCCGGCCACTGACGTCACACGTCACCCGGTTTACTTGCGCGTGGACCAGGCGAGCTGTGACCTCAGTGACCGGCAGCGGCATTTTGTGAAATAGAAAACAATGACTTAAGCAAAATCAACGTTGATTTTCAGGTTTATTAGCATATAACACAACTTTTTTGTTCAAAGTGTTCACGCCTTTAAATATTTGATACATTACGTATATAATACATTATTTATTTAAACATTGCCAATTATTATTTGTGATTTCTTGAAAAAGTGCAGATTTAAAAACTTGCCAAATAAACATAATTATTTCTTGTTGTTCTTAAAACTAAATCTATATATAAGTAAATATAAAAACTAAATCTGATAATAACGAGATTGAAGTTTAATATGATGATGTTGGCCTCAATATTGCCACATAACAAAATAACTTGAATTATGATAACTGTATCTTGAAACTTTGTAACTATTGATTTTTAATTACCAAATATATTATTGACCAATTAAATAAACTTTTAGAAAATTACGGACCAAGTTCAGACGAGACATCCGGCACGAGGTCAGCTGACCTGAGACAAAACAAAGCTTTTATAACTGACGGAGTCAGTGTAGGTGCTGGAGATTGGCCTTGGGTAACAGCTATCTATGAGAAAGACAGTGTCGGTCTAACATTTATTTGTGGTGGTGCTTTGATAACTGCACGTCACATATTAACTGGTATGTATACCTACCTACCTACCTACCTACCTACCTACCTACCTACCTACCTACCTACCTACCTACCTACCTACCTACCTACCTACCTACCTACCTACCTACCTACCTACCTACCTACCTACCTACCTACCTACCTACCTACCTACCTACCTACCTACCTACCTACCTACCTACCTACCTACCTACCTACCTACCTACCTACCTACCTACCTACCTACCTACCTACCTACCTACCTACCTACCTACCTACCTACCTACCTACCTACCTACCTACCTACCTACCTACCTACCTACCTACCTACCTACCTACCTACCTACCTACCTACCTACCTACCTACCTACCTACCTACCTACCTACCTACCTACCTACCTACCTACCTACCTACCTACCTACCTACCTACCTACCTACCTACCTACCTACCTACCTACCTACCTACCTACCTACCTACCTACCTACCTACCTACCTACCTACCTACCTACCTACCTACCTACCTACCTACCTACCTACCTACCTACCTACCTACCTACCTACCTACCTACCTACCTACCTACCTACCTACCTACCTACCTACCTACCTACCTACCTACCTACCTACCTACCTACCTACCTACCTACCTACCTACCTACCTACCTACCTACCTACCTACCTACCTACCTACCTACCTACCTACCTACCTACCAACTTCTTTCATTTTCGTTATTTTATTTTTTTATTCTTGTTATAGCTGCGCACTGCTTTGGAAATTCTGGCGTAACTCCTAAAAAATATGTTGTGCTACTAAACAGATATGATCTAAAGGCTTGGGGTCGACTTGATGAAAGTGAAGCAAAAAGTGTAAGTTTTTATTTGTTCAAGTATACCGTATAGCAATAGTATTTAGTAACATTCATTAAATTTTATTATTTACTGAAAAGTAAATAAGTTCCAGTCATAAAAAATCTTTAGTAGCCAGTGTAGAGTAGATTATTCCTCGCTCTCTCTCTCTCTCTCTCTCTTTCTCTTCGTTTTTTGTTGCAGTATAAGGGATTGCAGTATAAGGTTTATAAATATGTTTAAATGTAAATTTCTCATCATTTCTCACTTTTTTTCTTGATCAAAACTAGCATATTTGAAATTGCAACACTTTTCTCAAGAAATTGCAACACTTTTCTCAACGCAAATGTCGATGCTTTCAAGTAAAAAATACAAGAACCAAGATTTTACTGCACAGCGCTGTAACTGAGATAGCGCGCGGACATTTACTTCACATTGCACATGCATGCTCCCCGGTAGAGAAAGACAAAATGTAGATACTCGTGCGGTTCATTGCAATACTGAAAAGTGTACGCGGAAGCTTCTATATGTAACTGAAAAAATTCTTCTAAAAAAGAAGACAAAAAAATATAAGAGAGAAAGAGAGAAAGAGAGAGAGAAAATGCAATTTATGCCATATTATTGGGAAAAAGCATAATATACATATATATATATATATATATATATATATATATATATATATATATATATATATATATATATATATATAATAGTTTACGTGTTTATTAAGTAGCAAGTGTTAATAAATTGCTAGTATTTGTTAAAAAATAAACATTCTTTCCCTTGACTTGAAGGTTGAGAAGATATTTATCGCTGAAGAGTATAAAATCAGCGATGGCGAGGACGGAGATTTAGCAATAGTGCAACTGGAAGTGCCGACTAACAAAATATATCTGATCAACCAATACGTCAAGCCAGAGGATTATGAGTTGTTCAATAACAGCCACAATTTACATGGAACGGTAAGGCAACTTTTTATAAAAATATTTTAATTTTTGTTCTCTGTAAAAAAAAGGTAGCAGAAACTTTGGAGAATACAATACTTCAAAATAGAGTGGCCTGTCTTTGATTAGGTTCTTTAAGCCCTTACAAAAGACCACATTATGGAGGCCACATTATTTCAAAAGGGGTGTGGTGCCTCATCGAGTGGCAATTAAATCAAAAGGCCACTTACTCTACTTCGAAGTATGTTTAAAAGTATCCTCAATTTATTTTTTGCCTGGTATAAAAAAAAACAAATTTAAGGTTTTTAAAATAGTTTTTGACCTAATTAGGTCACATTTATTGACAAATGAATGCGAATTGCGTAATTATAAGTTATTGATGACCTATTTATTTTTAACAACTAACTATTTTTTTAACTTTTAAATATTAAACCACATTTTTAATGTTTTTTCAACATTTTGTAATTTTTTGCAATAGTTTTGAAAGATATTGCTTAAATTTTAAAAAATAAATTAATAGTTAAAAACAAAAAATATAAATACTACAACACTAAGCCGAACTTTAACATGTAAACAAGTAAGTAACAATAACTTTTGTTTGTTGCTATTACCATTATAATTTTTTATACTCAAGAAAGACAAACAAAGTAAAATTAAGATTTCTTGTTACACTAAAATTGTTATAAAATGGGACAAAAGGATTTTGCCGAATAAGCCGCTCCAATGAAATCTCTAGAAAATAATTGTCACAACAACAGTAAGGTGTGTCTACTGCTGCATTTCTCCGCCTTATTATATCACTCGTATGTGTGAGCACCAAAATAGTTTGCCTGCTTGCCCAGCCGTCTGGTGCACGCTAGCGCACACCTTTGATCTCTCTTATCCTGTCTTGGGAAAAATATCATGCATTGACATTGCAGTAGCAGAGAGAGAGAGAGAGAGAGAGAGAGAGAGAGAGAGAGAGAGAGAGAGAGAGAGAGAGAGAGAGAGAGAGAGAGAGAGAGAGAGAGAGAGAGAGAGAGAGAGAGAGGAAGATGATAGTTTAAGTTCTAGTTTAATTTTGCATGATACTCACACAGGAAGTGAGACAGTAGCCTAAAAAAAAAAAGAGAATTGCACCATACGGCTGGTGAAGCAAGCAAGCAAGCAAGCAAGCAAGCAAGCAAGCAAGCAAGCATAAATATTTTGGTGCTCACACATACGAGTGATGTAAGAAAGCGGAGAAATGCAGCAGTACAGTACTGTATATAGATAAAGACACATCTTACTGTCGTCACAATTATTTTCTAGTGATTTAATTCACGCAGCATATTCGGCAAAATCCTTTTGTCCCATTTTAAAACCAATGTAGTGTACTTATTTTGTTTCTTGCATGAATACCTTAAAGTGCACAACGCGTACAAAAAAACAAGTCTCTGTAATATTGTGTTTTTTTTGTATATTATAATAAATTCCGTAACAAATAATTAAATATATATAAAGTAAAAATATTAAAAAAACTATTATTAGGAAACTTAAAATTTTTCATGCACTTTTAATTTTGATTTTAAAATTTAATTTTCAGATTTATGGCTGGGGTAAGACTGAAAACAAAAACGTGAGTGAAACTCCGATGAAAGTTACAATTGAAATTCAAGACAAGCAGATTTGTGTAGACAATCACGACTGGTTTCAAAAAAGTGTCACATCCAACACCTTCTGTGCAGGGTCTAAGAAAGGTATGACATAATTTTGTTATTAAAATATAAATAATAACAGTACTTACTGTCAATACTGTACTCTTGAAAACACAATAAATATTCACAGCTCACAAAATAGCAAAGTGTGTCTGCTGCTGCATTTCTCCGCCTTCTCAGACTAGTTGTCATTGCAGTGGTCAACGATATACATATATATTCAACTTAAAAAACCTGACTTAACTGCCTTTCGACCTTTTACGGTATCGCCCAGCCACCCCCTTCTCCTTTAATGTGACAATGGGCGATACGTTAAGCATGTCCGATTTAAATTGACTGAGGTTTTTTGAGTTGAATATATATAGCATCGAAATATAAGCGCACTTGCTTGTCAATCCACAGCTGCTATCTCTCTCTCTCTCTCTCTCTCTCTCTCTCTCTCTCTCTCTCTCTCTCTCTCTTTCTTTTTCACTTAATCAGAGTATTATGCTTACTTGCTTGCATACCTCTGGTGCACAACATATTTATGCTTTTTCTATACATTTGATCTTGCTCCAGGAACAATACCTCAGGCAGCGAGATCATAGAAACACAAAGATGGTGCGTGTACCAAACGGCTGATCAAGCAGACAAGCATATTATTTATTCTTAGAGAGAGAGAGAGGGAGAGAGAGAGAGAGAGAGAGACAGGGAGAGAGAGAGAGAGGGAGAGGTGTGCATAGTCAAGGAGGTGTGCTTATATTTATGTCGTTGGCCACCGCAATGACAACTAGCCTGAGAAGGTGGAGAACTGCTGCAGCAGACACACTTTTCTATTGTAATTTTGGTAACATTTTATGTGCTTTCAACTGTACGGAGTGCTTAAAATGACAATAAAGTATTTTGACGTATTATGCCGCTCCAATGAAGTGGCTGGAAGGTAATTATCACAACAACAGCAAGGTGTGTCTACTGCTGTATATTTCTGTCTGCTTATATCACTTGTATGTGTGAGCAACAAAATATGTTTGCCTGCTTGACCAGTCGTATGACCTGTCCAGCAGGAGAACATTATTTTGTTGCTGACACATACGACGAGAAGAAGGCAGAGGTTCGCTCTATAAACTACACACAAATTTGAGACAGTGCTCAGAACTTTTTCTTTGTTAAGAAATATAATTACTATAGTACTTTTTTATAGTTGAAATTTATTTTTCTATTTTTCTGCATACAAAAAAAAATATAAAAAAATCTTTATTTGAGGAAAATTTTATGTATTTTGCTTGTGCAAGAATTTGAGTTCCTAATAAAATGAGAAGGCGCTTCATGTCATTCGGACAGTCTCGCCATGCAGGCATCTACCGAGCTACAAGACAAGCCGTCTCTCTTGTCGAGCACTTGCGCCGGAATTTAAGTTTTTACACAAGCAAAAATTGTGATTTTTTTCTTGAATCAAACATTTTTGATACATTTTTACTCGTTGAAAAATAAATATAACATTATTTATTTAATAAAACGTACGAAGTAAAATTTATTACTGAAATCGTTAGTGAAATTCAAATACACGTCCCGAATATGCAGTGACGTCGTGCTCATATGTTAATAACAAAATAAAAAGTTCTGAGCACTGGTTCAATTTTGTGTGTAGAACAAACCAGAGAAAAGCTCCAGTGGTGTCACCTTGCTGTTATTTGTGACAATTGCCTTCCAGCCACTACATTCGCTCGGTATTTTGGGCCAAATACTATTTTGTCATTGTAAATCCCAGCGTACTGTACAGTTTCGATCAAATGAATAGTTACCATTTAAACTCGATGTTTTTTACCGCGTTAAATTTTGTTCAATTTTGCAACCTTGTTTATGATTATTCATTGAACTCTATATTCTCAATATAGTCACCTGTGATGCACTCAGGTAGACAATCTGGTGGGTAAATATTTTGCTTGCTTGCTAGCTCATTCTCTCTCTCTCTCTCTCTCTCTCTCTCTCTCTCTCTCTCTCTCTCTCTCTCTCTCTCTCTCTCTCTCTTGTGAGAAATGCTGTCAAGTATTTGTTTGATAACAAGTTTCGAACTATTTTCTTACCAAATTGCTGTCATTACAAATCATATTGATATAAATGATAAAAAAAATATCTTTATTTTAATCTCTTAATCGGGCAAATCGGTAAGTCAGCAGTTATTTTGAAACATAAAAAAAAACATTAAATGCATTTCTTAGAAGAGAGAGAGAGAGAGAGAGAGAGAGAGAGAGAGAGAGAGAGAGAGAGAGAGAGAGAGAGAGAGAGAGAGAGAGAATGAGCAAGCAAGCAAGCAAAATATTTACCCGCCGGATTGTCTACCTGAGTGCATCACAGGTGACTTCTTGTGGTGTATTTGTCAACTATTACAATATATAGACTCAATGAATTTGAATATAGATGTGATAGAGAATATAGAGTTCAATGAATAATCATAAACAAGGTTGCAAAATTGAACAAAATTTAACGCGGTAAAAAACATCGAGTTTAAATGGTAACTATTCATTTGATCGAAACTGTACAATGCTGTCTAAAAAAATATTTTTACCTCTACTCAGTCAAGTAGCCAAAACGACAAAAAAAATCGACACATTAAATTTTTAAACAGAAAATATCAAAACCCAAGCTTTATTTTGATTTATACCCAACAAACACGGGATTGCCCGCTGATTGCTGGTGGAATATTTGCGAATAATATAATCCAGCATTAAGCCAGCATTAACGTCAATGATGGCTGGACATTCAGCCAGCATTAAAAGGGGTCACCTGCAGGCATTCGACAAATGCTGGCTGCCGGCATTCATGAATGCTGGCTGCCGGCATTCATGAATGCTGGCTGCCAACATTCGATGAATGCTGGCTGATTATGGCTGTTTTTGAAATTAAAATTAACCTTCATGAAAATAAAAATTAAAGCTTAAATTAACTTGTATTAAGCATATTACATCATATTATGAATAATTCAATTTTTTTGGCAATAAAAAAACTATAAAAAATTAGTGGCGACCTGGTATTGAACTTGGGTCCTTCGGAATTGCAAGCGGATGCTCTAACCACTGCGCTCTTCTTCACATATATATTATACGTGAAATTTAGGTATTTCAATTTTTATGGTGGAAAACCTGATGCAATTTTTTTTTATTGGTGGCTCAATGCTGGTAACAAATGTTTTTAACCGGCATTCAAATAATGATAGATCAATGCTGGTAACGAATGTTGGTTAGCCCGACATTCAACTAATGACAGCCAATGCTGGCAATACAGAATTGGGTGTGATCGTTAAATAAGAATGAAATAAAATGCACTAATTTAATTTTAAATTTGCCGTTTTCTTGCAAATTTTTGATTTTTGTTTATTTGTTAAAATTTTATAATATTTTTTGATTTTTTAAAAATTTAAGCCAAAACTTTTATAAGTATTTTGGTGGCTTAATCCCGGTTTGCCGGCATTCAAAACTTGCCAGCATTCATCCAGCATTGCCGCATTCAGCCAGTATTCAACGGGCAATGCCGTGTTTACTGGGTAATAAGTCATATTTGTAAATAAACTTCATATTAAAAAACACTTTTAAAACAGTAAAATTTTAAATAAGCACCCTGCATATATATATATATATATATATATATATATATATATATATATATATATATATATATATATATATATATATATATATATATAAATATATATATATATATCCGTCTCTTTTTTTATGTCTGCTTTTACTAATTTTTTGTTTGCTTGTTTTGGCTACGTGACCCAGGAAAGGTACAAGTTGGACAAAAATAATTAAGTCATATTTGTTGTTTTTCTGAAAAGAACTTAATATTTAAAAAAGGCAAGTTTTGACAAACTTCACTAATGTTATTTTCTGTTTATTCAGGCAAAGGTCCTTGTAACGGCGATAGTGGTGGAGGTTTTTATCAGAAAAGAAACCTGCAAAGCAATTCTGTAGAGTTGGTAGTTCGAGGAATTGTGTCCAAGTCTGTAACACGTTTCAAAGGTCTGCGGGACGTCACATGTTTAGAAAACACTTTCTATGTGTTCACTGACATCTTCGCTTTTCTACCTTGGATCTCTAAAATTACTGAAGGTAAGAACAAAATTTTTATATACTTTGCTTATAATTTTTTTTAAATTACTTTATAGTTTGAAATTTTAGAATTTAAATTAATTAGTTCGTTGCTAAATAACTTATATTTTGCAAACGAGATGGTCACTAATCATAATATTAACACAACATAAATAAACATTGTTACCTAAAAGTCAATCTACGTCAAAACATGTAAAAACACCATCAAGTATTTATGATATATTTCACTTATATTATTACATGCATTTTTGGATATTAAAGCTTTTAGGAAATCTTCAAGTAAAATTAAATACGCCTTAATATTAAAATCAAAACTTTGGTCGGGACTAAATTAAATAAATTTTCTAGATTTTAATTTAAACTACCAGAATATGTATTGCTTGAAATAAAGAATAAATGTTAGAAACATAGTTCCTTCTTTAAGGCGGAAAATCAGCTACTACGGGATTTGACTAAAAAGTAGAGCTGTAAAAAACTCGAAATATTTTTAGCCCGGGCTGAAAATTTTTAGCCCTGTTTGACTTGAAACCCGGGTTTAGCTTGAAATCGAGCTTAAACTCAAAAAACGAGCCAAAGATCGAAAGCTCGATATTTGAGCCAAAGTTTCAAAACGAGCTTTCAAGCCTAAGAAGAAAAAAGCTCGATTTTCATTACGAAAAAAATGTTTTTTAAGGATAAAAATGCATAAATAACATTAAACAATTTTTATAATATTTTTAACAGCTTATTTTGCATGATAGCATATTAAAATCACCATTTTAAACAAAAATTACTAACTTTTTTTTGTAAGCTTTCTTTAAAAATTGTTCTTAAGCTCGATTTATTTTCAAAAGCTCGTTTTTTTCACGAGTCATTCACGAGCTCAGCTCGAAAAAGCTTGTTTTCGAGCTAAAAGCTCGAAACCCGGATTAACCATTTTCAAAAAAACGAGCACCCGAAAATTTTGGCCCGGGCGGGTGCTCGAACCGGTTTAAATTTACAGCTCTACTAAAAAGTCGTAAAGAAGGAAAAATCTGAAATTTTGCATGGTGATACATTAGGTTAAGGCAACTTCAAAAATGTAAAAATTTTGGGGGGTCACCATGCACTCTAAAAATTGGTGCATTACTTAAGTTATACGAATCCTAACTTATTTTAGATATACACTTTTGGTTATTATAAATAGCTAAAATAATGCATTTTTGCAAATTATTAAAAATAGCTAATTTAGCTAGTAACTGATTATAAAAATACACACACAAAATTTCTAGGGCTTACACACGGATAGAAGAAAACACATAATTCATGCTGCAGAGCATTATTACTAAGCTTTGCTAGTATAACTTGTGCTAAAACGGAATTTAACAATCGTTGTGCTGTGTGGTGTAAATATTTATGCTAGCAAGCAGCATAATTAATTGTGCTGGCTAATTGTGCCATATTAGCACAATATTTATACAATTATTTTCAAGAAACAAGATGGTGGCTCATAAACCATATCATACTTTTTTACAATCATATCTAGCTAAAAAGTCATTAAAATGTGTTAAATTTCTTTAATTTATAATAAATAAACTTGTATCTAGCCGCAGATGCAAAAAGTTTTAAACGTTTCGTAAGAATTCTGCCAATTTATTATATGCGCGTGACGTCACTAAAAAACGAGGGAAACTATCAGCTGCGAGAAAAAACATGTGGTCAAGTAAACAAGTCAGCAGGGATTTTTATCATTTTATTCTAGTTTATTGGAGTTTAATTGCAATAGTTTTCTTTAATTTACCATCCGAAATTTATATTTATTGTGTAAATGTATTGTGAGTTTTCAAAATTGCTTTGCACGTGAAATACGAGTGATTGAAGTTTGCCCATGGTGGACTGACCAGCTCCAGCATTGCCACGACTTTTATTCGTCTTTATTGTGGAAGGTAAGGAAATTATTTAACGAGGAAAACAAATTTAAATATGCACTACAGTTTCACAGTTTGTTTTATATAAATACGTACAAACTACAGTCGATGTATTTTGATTAAAAAATTAATATGTTATTTTTGATTACAGATTTTCAATGAAAGGATGACCTGTATATGATATGTATCAACTAATTTACCGGCTTGAAGAACATTATGCAGACTTTTAAGACACAAACAGTGAGGTTAGAAACGAATAATACTGTAATTTTTGTACCCCTTTACACCCATCATACACCATTGACATTTTTAAATACTTTCGATGATGTCATAAGTAAATTTGAATTCTATGTATTATGTATTTCCCTCATCCCTCACTTTATTCATCTAAATGTTTTGCAGTTGTAATTATGGAATTATATGTATGCTTATGTATATATATTATAAAAAAATAAAATAATAATAATAATAAAACAAATACTCCCAACATGGTTTTTGTTATTTCTTTCTTTCAAAATGTAAATATTTAATATTACCATTACTTTTTAGATAAATTGACTACATTTTAAAAGAAGCGATAACTATTTACATTTAATCATGCACCTCCTTTTTTTTACAAATCTGTTAGAGTATTTAGCAGTTATTGACTGATTGGAATTATTTAACCACTTTTTATTCTAAAGTTCTTTTAAATTTACTATTATTTCTTGTTCAACTCATTGCAAATAAATTATATTATGCAGTTTGAGTTAAATCTATAAAAATCTACACCATTTGTGAGCACTAAATAAAAAGGACAGGTGTGGGAATGTGACTCATTTTGCCAGTTTAAAAATAAAGGCTTTGAGATTATGTTGTGTAGGATAATTTACAAATTATTAAGTTTTTGAAGTTTGCAAAATAATAATGTTAATAATAATAAAAAAATGAACAACTTTTTCAAATTAAAACTATATTTGTTATGTGCTGAGCGATGTTAGTGCTCCAGCATGGCGTCGAAGCGCAATCCGTGCGACGTCACGCGCCTAAACACGATAATAGTCTAATTTTGATGTAATAGCCTTCAGTGCATGCGCAAATTTTCAGCATATATATTATTATCTTGCGTGCAACAATTATGTTAGTCAGAATAAATATTGTTTACCGCAGCACAACATTATGCTAGTACACCAGCACAATGAATTGTGCTATAAGCAAAGTGGATTATGCTGTATAGAACATGGATTTTGCTCTGTGGCATAAATTATGTTAATCGGCATAAATTATGCTGAATTGTTGCTAGCATAATCAATTATGACTTTTGTTTTTTCCGTGCAACACGTAAATGATTCGCTACCATTTCTCATTAAAATATTTATAGCATTTTTAGTGTAATTTTCTCCAAAAACGCAAATTTCCTTATCGCATTGACTTAGGCTAAACATATTGTAATAAAAGCAATGCAGCGTTGCCCGTTCTAATAACATGTTCGGCAGTTTGCTTATATTGCACGGAGTGTACTCAGCAAGCGGACAGATTTTTCTTGGAGGAATGTACGGTGTGAAGCCAAAAAAAAACTTTTTCTGAATCGACTGTACTTACTGTATAGGGGCCTGATAATCTGTTAAGAGGAATAGATTAGAGAAAAACATTATCATTTATATGACAAAACGCGTGATGGGACTTACATAAATAACTTTAGTTTAACACAAAACCCAACTGTAGCTCCGTAGCAGTGATCAGAAAACTTTAATTTATGCATCTCATACAAAGTGTTTAATTTTGTATCGCATGTTTCTGACGTCATAAACACGAAATTCACCCAAATTGATTACTTTAGAGCATTTTGACGCTCTTTCGTGAGGCTTCTTTAACGTTCTGGTAAAAATTGGCAACATTATTAAAATTCCCATTTCTTGTTTATCCATTAAAATGCACATGTTATTTTATATGGTCTATGTCTTTAAATCTGGTCCAGGGACCAGATTCTCCAGACCAAATTGACCAAAAGTTTTGTTTGCATCACACTATTCAATGACAGTCATGTTATAGTCACCTTGTCTATTAACAGTTTTTACTTAAAAATTTTAAACTTTGCGCATGTAATTTTTGTTAAAATACACAGCTTAAAAATTACTGTTACCCTGCTCACAAAACCGCGCAAAAAACCGCGCGGTTACCGTGCAAAAAACCGAGCTCGGTAACCGCGCGGTAACCGGGTGGTTTTTGGGTTGAAACCGCGTGGCTACCGGGAACCGCGCGGCTGCCGGAAACCGCGCGGCTGCCGGGCGGTTTTCACGTTGAACTCATGAGATGGCTCTATGGTTTACATGGCGCGTGCTGTTGAACCTTAATGCCGCCTTCTCCGACGCTTTCAGTGGGCTCCGCACGTTTCTGGTTTAATAATGTCGCAAAAAACTTACTTTTATTTTCACTGCACCTGAATTAGTTAACAGAACACAACATTTTCTATTTACACACGTACATGTACCATTTGATAAACAAAAATATCATATATACTACACACATTTTCATTGAAAAAACGTACCTTTTATATAAATACCACGATTTTTCAATCAAGAAAATATACATATAAAAAATATTAAATACATATTATTATTGGTTCAACAAACAAAATCTAAGACATAAAAATATATTTTAATATACATACTAATAAAAAACAAACCCAATATATAACAAAAAAAAATTACGTTCCATTATGCGTGTATATAGAAATACGTTGGTCTTTGCGAAGTTCAAAGCCACTCGCCATAGCCGCGCCAAAGGACATGTAACAAAAATCACTGTTTTAGCCCTCTACTGACATAAAAACATTGGATTTATACATTCAGTAAATTCTTGCCTCGTTTATAAACATCGAGCACTAATTTTTTAGCTTCTTACAATCCTTTGTACCTAATATTCACGTAAAAAACAACACAAAGTATATTCGCCATATTTGCATCTTCAATGCTCGGGTTCACTGACGTACTGCGCATCTTTCTCACACATCCTAAATGCGCATGCGCTAGATCACGTGACCTTATTCTAAAAACCGTGCGGCTTTTGCACGGTTTTTTAAGAACCGCGCGGCTTTTGCAGGGTTTATTGCGAACCGCGCGGTTTTTTTTTACTTTTCTCAGAACCGAGCGGCTAAAATCACGGTTTTGTGAGCAGGGTACCGAGATAGCTGGTATGTCCGAGTTATGAAGACAGCTGACTAACAACTGTTTACTCCTAACCAAGTATAGGTTGGAGCCACTGCTGGATGCGTATGTCATGTGTGAGAGCGCAACACGGTTCACTTTGTATGTTTACATGCATTCTATGACGACGCACAACTTGATAAAAAACACATTTGAAGGCATAGACCACATAAAACAACACGTGATTTTTAATGAATAAACACGAAATGAGATCTTTAAAAGTGTTGGCAATCTTTAGCGTGATGTTAATATACCCTACAAGATAGCGTGAAAATACTGTTAACTATGCAAATTACGTAACTATTTATGTTTATGACGTCAGAAACATGCAACAATTAGTAAAAAAAAATGGTGTGAGATGCATAAATCAAAACTTTCTGATCAATGCTGCATGGTTTGGTTTTGAGACAAAATAATGTTATGTATGCAAGTCTCATTAAGTGTTTTGTTTATGTATAAATGGTTATGTTTTCTTGTGGTCTATGCCTTTAACCCTACAATAATTTTTTTGTAATTTCTGTCCAAAGCAATACAAAAGTTATCAGTTTTTTTTAAACTTCTCTTTCCCCCATGATGAGTGAAAGTAAAAATTACGTGCCACTTCTGCTAAGCTTATCTGAGAAGGTTAACAGACTTTTGTCTTACACAGTAGGAAGAAAGTGGTGCACCACTCTACTCCTGCGTTAACATTGCGTGGCTCGCATATTACGCTACAAAATCAGTGTAAAAACTTATTTGCATTGAACTTATTTTTAGACAAATTAACATTATCTTGAACACTTTGAGCAAAAGAGTTGTGTAATATCTTAATAAACATGAAAATCAACGTTGATTTGGCCCAAGTCATTGATTTCTAATTTATTTTCTATTTTAAAAATGCCACTGGTGTTTACTGACGTCACAGATCACCTGGTCCAGGTACGCATAAACTGGGTGAACTGTGATGTCAGTGTCATTTTGTAATTGGAAAATAAATTAAAATCAATGACTCCAGCCAAATCAGCGTTTATAAGCAGGTTTGTTAAGATACTACGCAACTTTTTTGTTCAAGGTTTTCTTTGCCTTTAAGTAAATTTTTAATATCAATCTCTTTAGTAAATATTTTCTGTCTATATTTCCATTTTAAAGAAATTAAAAATATTGATACTCTTGTTACTTTTTACATTAGGATATGATGTGACTTCTACAGAAGAAAAGTCCACAGCAAATAACTTCAGTACCACCATTCACATGCCTAGCTTCTGTCTCGAAAACATTCAATTAATACAAAGACAAAAGCTAATTACTTTAGAAAAACGAAAATTGGATGCGCATGAAAATTTACAACAACTTAGAATTACTTCTGCCTCAAAAATAAAACAAACAATTGAAATAAATGTAAGTTTAAAAAATGTATTACTAGAAAAATTACAATTAAATAAGCAGTGTATATAGATCGGTTGCACTCGTATTTAAGAGCCCTCACTTTGCTGGTCAGAAATACATAGCTGGCATAGGGAAAAACTTTTTTTTCTATTTTTTTAAGAGTAAAAGAAGCTTCAAATTTCAATGAAATGCTTATTTGTAGCTTCTAATAAATCAAAGAGCATGAGAAAAACTTGTTCAGTTGAAAGAAAGTCTTTATTTGTGAAAAATTAGTAGAAATTATGTTTCCCCTATGCTGGACAATGTATTAGGCACCACAAACATGGCGACAAAGTGCAAGGATGGGCAAGAGGTCTATAGAGCACGATAAAAATGATAAATAAATAGTAACGTTTTCAGTTTACGTTAATTACCTAAATACACTCTTTGCCATAACTCGTGTAACGGAGGCGACGGCTTGCCGTTATATCCCTAATTAGGGTAGCGCAATGAAACTTAGTAACCTTAGGGGAAAAATAATGAGTATTCCGAGGATGTTTTTATTTTAACCCTAATTTTAATTTTCAGGGTTGAAAAAGTACCCTGAACCCAGAAGTCACTTTTTTTAGGGTGGGAAAACCCATGTTAAAGTGAAAATAAAAAATAATAAAAATTAAAGATTTCCAAAATTAACCAAATTTTAGTTATGGGGGTAAATAAAATATAACAAAAACGATGGTAACAAGTTTTATTGCCCTCAACCTCTCCCTGACCCTTAAAAAGGGTTGTTTGCCCTTGAAAATATGATATTTTTTAAAAAATCGCATTTTAATAAAAAGGGGTCGATTTCTAGGTAATCGACCACGCTTAGAACGTTTAAGTCCTCTAAATTTACCCACGACCCTTCCCTGGTCCTCCAAGGGTTGGCGAACAACCCTTTTCTGCAAAATATCAGTTTCAGATATACCAATGAAAACGGTGTCGTTTCCTAGTAATTCGACCACGCTCAGAACGTTTATGCTAATTAAATTTACCCACAACCCTTTCCTGGTCCTCCAGGGGTTGGCGAACGACCCTTTTCTGCAAAATGTCAGTTTCAGACATACCAATGAAAACGGTGTCGTTTCCTAGTAATTCAACTACGATTAGAACGTTTATGCTAATTAAATTTACCCAAAACCCTTTCCAGGCCCTCTAAGGGTCGGAGAACGAAATTTTTGTCTAAAAAATTTAAGTTTAAGACATAACGTTTACAACAGTGACGATTTATAGGTAATCGTCCTTGCTTAGAACGTTTATGCTGACTGAATAGACCCAAGCCTTGCCAGGCCAGACCTTACAAGGGTTGGAGAAAGACCTTTTTTCTAAAAAAAGTCAGATTAAGACCTAACGTTGAAAACGGTGTTTTCGACCCTTGGAGGACCACTGGTCTGGCAAAAATGTTGAGTCCGTTTTGTAAGAACAATCGTTCTAGGCGGGGTCAATTACATATTATTCATCACCGTTTTTAACGTTATGTCTTAAAATTACATTATTCAAACAAAAAGGTCGTTCTGCAACCCTAAGGGGTCCTGTAAAGGGTTTTGGGTCAATTTCATCTGCATTAACGTTCTAAGCGTGGTCGAGTAAATATGAAACGACACCGTTTTCATTGGTATGTCTGAAACTGACATTTTGCAGAAAAGGGTCGTTCGCCAACCCTTGGAGGACCAGGAAAGGGTTGTGGGTAAATTTATTTAGTATAAAAGTTCTAAACGTGGTCGAATTACTAGGAAACGACACCGTTTTCATTGGTATGTCTGAAACTGACATTTTGCAGAAAAGGGTCGTTCGCCAACACTTTGAGGACCAGAAAAGGGTCGTGGGTAAATTTAATTAGCATAAACATTCTAAGCGTGGTCGAATTACTAGGAAACGACACGGATTTCATTGGTATGTCTGAAACTGACATTTTGCAGAAAAGGGTCGTTCACCAACCCTTGGAGGATCAGGAAAGGGTCGTGGGTAAAATTAATTAGCATAAACGTTCTAAGCGTAGTCGAAATACTAGGAAACGACATCGTTTTCATTGGTATGCCTGAAACCGACATTTTGCAGAAAAGGGTCGTTCGCCAACCCTTGGAGGACCAGGAAAGGGTCGTGGGTAAATTTAGATGACATAAACGTTCTAAGCGTGGTCGAATTACTATGAAACGACACCGTTTTCATTGGTATGTCTGAAACCGACATTTTGCAGAAAAGGGTCGTTCGCCAACCCTTGGAGGACCAGGAAAGGGTCGTGGGTAAATTTAGATGACATAAACGTTCTAAGCGTGGTCGGTTACCTAGGAATCGACACCGTTTTTATTAGAATGCGGTTTTTTAAAAAATATTATATTTTCAAGGGCAAACAACCCTTTTTAAGGGTCAGGGAGAGGTTGAGGGCAATTAAACTTGTTACCATCGTTTTTGTTATATTTCTTTACCCCCATATCTAAAATTTGGTAATTTTTGGAAAACTTTAATTTTTATTATTTTTTATTTTCACTATAACATGTGTTTTCCCACCCTGAAAAAGTGACTTCTCGGTTCAGGGTACTTTTTCGACCCTTAAAATTAAAATTAGGGTAAAAATAAAAACATCCTCGGAATACTCATTATTTTTCCTTTAAGTGGACCAAGTTTCGTTGCGCTACCTTTATTAGGGAAATAACGGCCAGACATCGCCTCCGTTACACGAGTTATGGAAAAGAGTGTATGCAAATCAAAATTGAAATACGCTCTCTTTTTGATGTTGCTGTACTTTATAAATAATATAATAAAAATATTTTGTTTCCTAGGAATATCGTAACTTATCTGCAACATTGGACATCTTTGCAATTCTTCTGAAACAACATTTAAAAAACAATGACGTTAACTCTACTAAAATATTTGGCAATACAATTCGGAAAGGTTTTTCTTCTAAACTATCGAGCAGACTTAGAGATTTGATTGATACACTTGGAAGAGACGATGCTCTTGTTACTAAAGTTGTGTCGAGTGTTGAAGTTGGTGAATTGTTGCTGGCAGCAGGAGCTAACATAAGTGCAACAGATGATAATTATAGATCAGCACTTGGCACAGCTGCATACTACGGACAATTAAGTGTTTTACAATGGTTAATAAATGTTTATAATTTCACTATTAATGATGAAATAGATAATGGAGAAACTTTGAGGCTAGCTGCTCAGCAAGGTCACTTAAATATTATCAAATGGATCGTGGAAAATTCTACATTTTATGACAAATCAAAACATTCAAAATACCTAAATGATGCTTTAGTTAGAAATAACAAAAATAAGCAACTAGTGAAATACCTTGTAAATCAGGCTGGGGTGGACGTTAATTATATAAATAGCGGAGGATGGTCAATTTTTTATCTAGCTGTACGTTATAATAACCTGAACCTTGTGAAGTGGTTAGTAAAAAACACAGCAGTGAACACGTACTTGGAAAGGAAATATGATAATTACTATCCACTTTATCATGCTACTTCCAATTACCACATGCTAAGGTACTTGGTGCTAGATGCTGGTGCAAATGTTCATTGCTTAAGTAGCATGAACAGAACATTATTACATGCAGCTGCTCAAAACAATAATTTGGATTCACTAAGATTTCTATTTGAACATTACCCAATAGAATTGAATGCACAAGATATAAATGGATACACGGCTTTGCTGTATGCTGAATCAGACAAGATTTTCAAGTACTTGGCACAGGACGCCTTGGCAGATATTTACATCGTTAACAATGCACAACAGTCAGTTCTTCATATAGCTTCACTATATTACGGTATCTCAATTGATACTTTAAAATGGCTTGTTGTAAATAAAACACTTAACGTTGATGCTCAAGACATCAATGGAAATACTCCATTACATTGGGCAGTTAGAAACATCGATAAAGTAAAATATTTTGTACAACAAGCTCATGCTAATGTTAATTTACGAAACAAGTATGGCCAGACAGTTTTACATAGGGCTGCAGCTTCAGGTTCAATTGAGTCTCTGCAATGGTTAGCAGAAAATACACAACTGAACGTGACTTCTGAAGACAACGAAGGTAACACGCTGTTACATCTCGCAGTTTGTCACATATCTAAAGTAAGTTACTTAGTTAAACATTTGCATTTCAATGTCAATATATCAAACAACCGTGGTGAGACAGTGCTACATAGAGTTGCTGGTAGATGTTATGATTTACTGCGATGGCTGCTGGAAAACACTCAAGTAAATGTGAATGCCCAGGACTACGACGGTAATACACCACTACATTTTGCAGTCTACCGAATAGAACATGTAGAGTATCTGATCAAAGAAGTTCATGCAGATTTTAATATAAAAAACAAGCAAGGAGAAACATTCTTACAAATATTTCAAAAACCAAATATTGAACGAAAGTATTTAAAACGTAAACAAGACATTATTCGTTATATTTCTACAAAACTTGAATTACAAGGTTAATATTTAATAAGTTAGTAATTGATTACGATAAAAAATTCCATAAGAATTTAACTTTTTTTAAATTTTAAATTAAATAAACTTTTTTTTACAATTTTTTTTATATTTAGTTTAAACGTTGCTATCTATCAAAAAAGGTTATAAGTGATTTTCAAAATAAAAGTTGACTTTAAATTTTATTGTTTATGTAAGCAAAGCAGTACCTCGTAAATAGAACGAACTCAGATTTAACATAATGTGTTTTAGGTTAACAATTAGAGTAAGTTTTAACATTGGTGTTACATTTCAAATTTTATTGTTTAGAAATTTTACAAAGTATAATTGATTTGTACCGATTATTTTATATATTAATAATTTTTAATATACTTTTAAAGGCGTAGAACACTTTGAAAAATTTGCGTAATATCCTAATAAATTTGAAAATCAACGTTGATTTGGGTCTAGTCATTGATTTCTTATTTATTTTCCATTCACTAAATACCGCTGCCGGTCACTGACGTCACAGCTTGCCTGGTTCATTCGCAAGTAAACTGGACGAGCTGTGACGTCAGTGACCGGCAGCAGCATTTTGTGAATGTATAACAAATTAGAAATCAATGACTAGACCCAAATCAACGAAAATTTTTAGTTTGTTAGGATATTACACAACTTTATTGTTCAATGTGTTCTACGCCTTTAAATTCCTTGTCAAGTTACTTTTTTATAATTTGAAATACTAGATTGATAATTAACATACCTTATTATTTGTCAATTACACACCAACACCTTGATTTTGTATTTATTTTCCTTTTTGCGGTTATATCACGTATCTGACGTCACAATGTATCGATGGGGCCGTGATAGGGGTAAAGAACTTGAGGAAGGGGCTTAAATTTACCACGTGACCAGAGCGTTGACTGTGATTGGTGGTGGTACATAGTGACGTCAGATACGTGATATAACCTCAAAAAGAAAAATAAACTAAAATAAATACAAAATCAACGTGATGGTGTCTAATTCATGGATATTAAGGTATGGTAATTATCCATCTAGTATTCTAAATACTAAAAAGTAAGTGGACAAGGCCTTTAAGTGTATGAAATGCAATTAATATAATTGATTCTTGAAATGAATTTAAAATAAATATTTTAATAATTTAATGAAAATGATTCATTAAAGAAATCTTTGCAAGTCACATGTTATTGTTTTGTTGTTGTTTTTATATAGGTTGTATGCATTCATGTTAAAATTGACGCCATATTGGAACACTCAATAACATGGGTGGCATAAGAAAATAACACGTCTTGTTAGTTTGAAAATACTAACCTATATTGTGGGAGGAGTTTATTTTGCATTTTTGAGTTAAGCGGCAAGTATGGCATCCGGAACAACGGTGAACGACGATAGGTACTTTTTTTTTGTATTTTCAAGATTTACTCCAAACTTTTCGTATTTTCAAGATGTACTTCGAATTTTTTTCGTTTTTGCTTCAAAATTTGTATTTTTTTTTCTGTTACATATCTGTACCAGCCGTCCACAATGGGCTAAGCAAAATTTTTTTAGTGCATC
>OX439131.1:50023604-50116104 GCA_949318235.1 Ecdyonurus torrentis | reverse complement strand
CTGTCACGTGATTTCCGCTTCCGGCACTTCCTTTTCCTGTTTTTATAGTTTTACATAAAATGTCAATGTTAAATATTAAGAATAAAAGTCATTTCAATATAATAACTATTTTTATTTCAGTTATCGCCACAGTTTATCGCCACAATTTTACATGATTATATTCACAACATGAAGGTAAATAAATTAAATTTTGATATAACAGAAAAAAGTAATAAAAGTTTCAAATTTGTGACATTTTTTGTCTTCATATCAAACAAGAAACATTAATTACTTAAGTTAGAAAATTAAAAATTATTTTCTACTTTAAAAATCATGTCAAAAAGATTTAATGCTTATTAAAGTAAAGTAAAAATGTAAAGTGTTAGTTAGGTAAGTCAAGTTGTAGCTACTCCATTGTCCCATAAGAAAGCATGTTAAATACAGGCTATAGTTGATTTGTTATTACATTGTTGCCTTGCTAGGCTGGCAGTTGGCAGTTGATCTCTTTACTTTATAACAAATCAGTCAAAACTTAAGGCCAGCGTGCATACTTAATATATATCAACTTTCAACCTGGCCTTGGATAATTTAAATTCTATATAAAATTTTCAAAAAAATCTACCCACCCAAAAAAAAAAAGAAGCGTATTGCGTTTTCCAGGTTATCCTTACGCGGGTTGTTTGCTGCCACCTTGCGTACTTTCAATTTTTTGAATAATAAATGATGATTGATATTTTAGCGTCAAATCTTAACACGGTATAACCTTTACTTATAAGTTACTTTTCAAATAACTTAATATTAAATTGCAACGTTTCTCTCTCTCTCTCTCTCTCTCTCTCTCTCTCTCTCTCTCTCTCTCTCTCTCTCTCTCTCTCTCTCTCTATGTCTCTCTCCCTCCCTTTTTAAATACAAATGTTCCAAACCTCGCTTCATATCTGTACTTTAGACCTCTGGCACAGCCTGGCCGCTATGACTTGCGCTAATAACAAATACAATAATAAATATCATTATTTTAATTACGAAAATAGAACAGTTTTGCGAATTTTTTAATTGTTTTTCAACTTTACATTATTATAAAGGTAGAAATAAGAATTACATGATTTTTAAATTTATTTTTTCTTTAAATCTAAAAAGTTTTTTATTTAAAATTACTAAGATGCTGCTAAATTTTAATTTTCATGTTTCAGTTTTATTTAAAAAAAAAAATCTTAAATATTTGCACTAGTATTCATGTGCACACAGCTTAAAGCAATAGACCAGAGAAAACATATAAGTATTTATATCACAAAACACTTGATAAGAATGACTTAAATAACTTTAGTTTGTCTCAAAACCCAACTGTAGCTCTGCAGCAGTGATCAGAAATTTTGATGTATGCTACTCGCACAACACTTTCATACTAATTTTTGCATGTTTCTGACGTCATAAACATGAATTGTCACGCAAATTGCATACTTTACAGTATTTTCACGCTCTTTTGTGGAGCTACATTAACATTCTGGTAAAAATTGTCAACAGTTTTGAAGATCCCATTACGTGTTTATTCTATCATAAAAGCACATGTTGTTTTATGTGGTCTATGGCTTTAATACATTAATATTTAAACCTTTCATCTTTAGTTTAAATCACACAGAACTGGAAACACAATATTAAAATAACAATTTCAGTTTCAGAATTTCATCATGGAGTAAATTTTGAGCACCACAGCTGACCTTGACCTGCACTCCAAGGTCATCACAGAGGTCAATGTTACACTTCAAGTAACGTCTGATGTCACAACAAAACCAAATATATAAATATGGACAAGTTGCAAGACATTTTTAAATAATAGTTTTTTATTATATTTTTATAATGAGGTAAAAAAAAGTAAAAATGAGTCTGAATTAATTTTAGTCCAGTTAAACTTAAACATTACATAAATCTTATAATGTGTATGCATTCATGTTAAAGTCGACGCCATGTTGGATAACTCAATAACATGGGAGGCATAGGACAAAAAATCGTTTTGCTAGTTTAAAACCACTATGCAATATTTTTGAGAGCATTGATGTTGTAAATATGTTGAATTAGTATCTCAAGTATGTGAGAAAAATAACATGAACAAAAAAATTAAACGATTTCCCAAAGAAAATTGGTTTAAATGAAGTTTGTCCTATGCTGAGCAATGTTATGCACTACTCCAGTATGGCCTCAAAGCGCAATAAATATGACGTCATCTGCATACGCCCTATAGACAGAGTTCACTCATGCTGGTGAGCTTCTGTGTTGTTGCGATATCTTGTTGATGTAGTTCAAATTTTCGCCGCAACAATCAACATGTAAAAAGTAAGCGGCGCTGAGATCAAGGGGAACATTAAAAATTTCCCCCAGATCCCAGCGCCACTTTTATATATAATAGATTATTAGGCAAAATTAAATTACAGCTGTTCGACCTATTGCTATATAAGGAATTTAAATTAAAACAGGTAATCCAAAGAGAAGCTCGTTGACCACAAAACAGGAAACAGCTGGGACATCAAACACTCGCTAAGTCATTTTTTGTTTATTTTTTAACAGTTTTAATATTAAATGTTAATTTCTTACCTTATATATTGGTTAATTCATAGCATTGATTTTTGTTATTTATCCATGCAATTATAAATTTTTATGATAGAAAAAAATTGTGATAAGAGAAAATATTTGATTTCGAAATGTTTTTCATTGGTCAGTCAGCCAACAAATTACAAAATAAAAATCACATTAATAATTTATAAAAATGCTATTTTTACATCACCTCTCATTTAAATTTGATAATCGCCAAATTGAAGAGCATAACTCTAAAATGTGATCAGTGAATTGAGGCTTGTTACAATATCACTTATGTGAGACCAAAGTCCAGTATTCACTGACACGAGAGCTGTAAACTTTACCTGATTTACATTAGCTTTTATGGCTCTAAAAACACAGGCATCAAACAATCGATAAACTTAATTCACCGGAAGTACTTTTTCTGGGTTTGGATTACCTGTTTAATACAAAATACCTTATATCAACATCATGGACAATATCATCAACATCAAAAATCTTGTTTGTTTTAAATACGCAATTTGGACGTGACAGTGGCGATATGTTTTTAATTAAAACACAAAATCATAGATTATTTGTTGGGTATGCGGTGTGTAATTATATACTTTACACCAATAGACCACTTGCAAGAAATGTAATATTATAGTATATTTTCTATTTTGAATGTTCAGGATATTTTATTAATATAAAATAGTTTCTATTTTAAAAGTGGTTATAAAGTTATTTTTCTTTTATTTCCTAATAATAATGATTAACATCAAATATTTGTCATTTTTAATAATTTATAAAATGTAAAAAATTATTTATAAGTAATTGTTATTATTGTAAGTTTATAAATAATTGTATGTGTAAATTTTTAATCTTACTGAAATAAAAATTGTTTTAAATGCACTTGTTTAATTATCTTTATTTATTTATTTTTATTGATTACAATACTTCTTTTTTCACTTATTATTATTATTTATTTATTTAATGATTTATTTATTCATTTATTTATTTATTTATTTATTTATTTATTTATTTATTCATATTTATTTATATTTATTATTTATTAATGAAGTTTGTTAAAATATTAATTGTCGAGTTGGTCGACCTTAAATATCTTATTTATATCTATTTTTTAATACATTTATTTATTCATATTAAATTATTTTTTATGTGTTTATTAATTTTTTCAGTTATTCATTACACAGTTTACTAAAAAGATTGAAGAGAAATGAAAATTAAATAACAACTCCAGAATTCGTTGAATTGTTTCTTAAATTATTGTTATTCATAATTTTGAACTTTCAAATAATTCTTTTATTTTGATAAAGTTTCTAAGAGTGATAGGCAATTAAAATTATCATAAGTAATTACAAAATAATTACAAATAAACAATAAGCTAAATTTTATCAATGAAAATTAAACATAATATTAAGCTTTATAAAAGTAACGAAATCAATCATAACCAAAATACTCGAAATACAAAGAAAATTAAAAGTATATAAAAGAACTGAAATGTATATTAAGGCTAATTTCTGTAGTTGTCACAATATATATCATAAAATGAAAACAAATAATTTTGTAGCATTAAAAAAAAACTAAAAGTTTTCCTATTAAATAAGAGCATTACTCAATAAATTAATAAATAAATGAATGATGACACAATTTAAATACAATTTGTATTTTTATACTATGTTTTTTTTTACTTGTATATTTGTCATTTCAGAATAACAATGTCGTATATGCAAATAATTTGGATGCAATTCTGAGCCTTATGTTGATACTAAATAAGGCTCAGAATTGAATCAATTTTTTTTGCAGATATGACATTGTTTTTCTGATTTTCTGAGGTGACGAATTATTGACAATTATTTCTAACTTGTCAACTGTATCAATAACCTAACTGATGCATTTAGTTTTGTCATGAATATTGGCGCAGACAAATGAATAAGAATTAAAAAAGTTATTAAAAGTGTTTAAATAAAACATATTTAATTTGCTGTTGTTTCAATCATGGTTTCAAAACCTTGCAATTATTGAACGTAATACAAAAGTCAAGTTAAGATATATCAATATAGGATAGACATAAGAGACCTGAGGCACAATATAAACACCGGACGACGGCACACCATAGCAGACAATTAGTGACCAGGCAAATATAATAGCAGACGATGCAAAAGTAGGTTTATCTGACAGCTCAATAATACAACCAAAGTGCTAGCACACGACTTTGTGTTCCTGTCTATATTTAACATGATTTCTTATGGGGCAATGAAGCAGCTATAACTTGGTATCTGACAGCTCAACAATACTAACAAAGTGCTAGCAGACGACTTTGTGTTCCTGTCTACATTTAACATGATTTCTTATGGGGCAATGAAGCAGCTATAACTTGGTATCTGACAGCTCAACAATACTAACAAAGTGCTAGCAGACGACTTTGTGTTCCTGTCTACATTTAACATGATTTCTTATGGGGCAATGAAGCAGCTATAACTTGGTATCTGACAGCTCAACAATACTAACAAAGTGCTAGCAGACGACTTTGTGTTCCTGTCTACATTTAACATGATTTCTTATGGGGCAATGAAGCAGCTATAACTTGGTATCTGACAGCTCAACAATACTAACAAAGTGCTAGCAGACGACTTTGTGTTCCTGTCTACATTTAACATGATTTCTTATGGGGCAATGAAGCAGCTATAACTTGAGTTACAAATATTTCGCAGACCGCAAATTTTTAACAGTAGCTTGCTAGACTTTAAGAGTTTTGCTTTCCTGAAATTTAAATTCCATGAGTGAAAAAAAATTAAAACTGACTAACTTGGCATTTACTACATCCAGTGGAGTTATAGCTGCTTTATTGCCCCATAAGAAAGCATGTTAAATGTAGATAGGAACACAAAGTCGTCTGCTAGCACATTGTTAGTATTGTTGAGCTGTCAGTTTGTTTATTTTATCACTAAACACACTTTTGTGACGTTTTTAAAATAATATACTATTTATATTTATATTTTTATATTATATATAATATCTAATTATATATATATATATATATATATAATATATATATATATATATATATATATATATAATATATATATATATATATATATATACTACACAAAGACCCACACGCAGGTAAGTGAGCATCGTTAAGCTTTGTATAATATTGAAACCAAATCATTAAGAAAATCAGCATCGACCCCCAAGGTAAAGCTTATAATGTAAAGTTTAAGCATCCAAAAATATCTAAAAACATGAAAAAACATAAAAATATAAATTTTTGTGAACCTTTCTTTCTTTCTTTTCTTCTTTCTTTCTTTCTTTCTTTCTTTCTTTCTTTCTTTCTTCTTTTCTTTCTTTCTTTCTTTCTTTCTTTCTTTCTTTCTTTCTTTCTTTCTTTCTTTCTTCTTCTTTCTTTCTTTCTTTCTTTCTTTCTTCTTTCTTTCTTTCTTTCTTTTCTTTCTTTCTTTCTTTCTTTCTTTCTTTCTTTCTTTCTTCTTTCTGTCTTTCTTTCTTTCTTTCTTTCTTTCTTTCTTTCTTTCTTTCTTTCTTTCTTTCTTTCTTTCTTTCTTTCTTTCTTTCTTTCTTTCTTTCTTTCTTTCTTTCTTTCTTTCTTTCTTTCTTTCTTTCTTTTCTTTCTTTCTTTCTTTCTTTCTTTCTTTCTTTTCTCTTTCTTTCTTTCTTTTCTTTCTTTCTTTCTCTTCTTTCTTTCTTTCTTTCTTTCTTTCTTTCTTTCTTTCTTTCTTTCTTTCTTTCTTTCTTTCTTTCTTTCTTTCTTTCTTTCTTTCTTTCTTTCTTTCTTTCTTTCTTTCTTTCTTTCTTTCTTTCTTTCTTTCTTTCTTTCTTCCTTTCTCACTCAAGTATATTAAAATTTTAAAAAGATTCGTTAATAACTTTTAAAGTATTTTATGTAATTTTAGTTTTTACCTACTTTTTTTTTAAATGCAATATACGCACAACAGCTCTGGCCGAAAGTTCCCGAACGGGGCAGTGGCAGCCACTGCGTTTTGTCATAATAGAACATAGTGTAGTAGCGGGCTGTCTATGCAAATTGTTGGGCAATTTTGACCAGAGCTGTTCTTTCTCAGGCTAATTATAAACAAATAATAATGTAATAAAAATATAAGTGAATTTTTTTATACAAAATAATAATATTTTAATTGCACAAATTGTTTATATTTTTAAACCTT
Organism: Ecdyonurus torrentis; assembly: GCA_949318235.1. Classification (NCBI taxonomy): domain Eukaryota; kingdom Metazoa; phylum Arthropoda; class Insecta; order Ephemeroptera; family Heptageniidae; genus Ecdyonurus; species Ecdyonurus torrentis. Next base: position 50,109,379 of record OX439131.1, on the reverse strand, counting down.
AATTAATTAAATAAATTGAACATTTTTTTATATTAAAATATTTAAAGTATATATGAGGGTAAAAAACATTTAATTTTTAGCAATTTAGCATTGCATTGAAAAATCAGTGCTTTCTATATTTAAACAATATTCTAAATTTAAATATAAATAATTTATGATTTTTAAGAATTAAAAGTTGTTTTAATAAATAAAGTAAAGACATGTTATATTCTCACTCGTGTATGTATATATATATATATATATATATATATATATATATATATATATATATATATATATATATATATATATATATATATATATATATATATATATATATATATATGTATATATATATATATATATATATATATATGTATGTATATATACGTTTACAAGATTTTATATTATATATTTTCTTTTTGCATGTACTTTCTTTGTTTGCTAAGTTTCTACTATTATTTTCTACTTCTGACGCACATATTTTGTTGTCTGCTTTCTGCCGCCACAATATACTTAAATTGTACCAAGATACTACATACAAGGTAAGGACACGCTCGGCAAAATTGGGCCACCGCGAAATTCAAAATGAGCCTCTAAGCCAATCAGCGCCCGAGTTGAACGTCACGTGATCAATATTGACCAATCACAATGCAGCTAAAATTTACATGGGACCAGTTTGTGTCGCTATCTTGTATGTAGTATCTTGACGGTACAAAACGACACTAGCGGCATCTAGTGGCTAAACTGTGAAGCTCTTATCCTTTAACATGGTCCGCTGTTATACATGGAACCACTTGGTGTCGCTATCTTGTATGTTGTGTGTTGATTATCATGCTTGATGAGTGCTGCCATCATGTGTGACAACTTCGAACTATTTGAACTTCTCAATATTTAGCGGCAAATTACAACAATTTTAAATATCTCCAATGATTACTTATAACTATAAAGAAATGTTTTTTAACATGCCTAAAAATGGTGCTAAAATAAACCATAAAGAGAGTTAAAAATAATAATATGATATTTTTCAACTAATTATGTCTTTTTCCAACAATATTGTATTTTTTTACAATATAAAAACTTCATCTAAGTAACTATTCTATTGTTACTGTAATTATTATTTTGTACCATTTTATTATATTTTGTATTATAGTCCTCTTTCACATCCTTGCGCTTTGTCGCCATGTTTGTGGCATAGTGTATGTGCCTAATGCCTTATGCATTGTCCAGCATAGGAAAAAAATCATTTCTACTAAGTTTTCACAACAAAACAGTTTATTGCAACTGAACAAATTTTTTTCATATTCTTTTGAAACTCATTAAGAGCTACAAAATTAGACTTTGATTGAAGTTGGAAGCTTCGTTTGTTATTATAAATTTAAAAATTGATGTTTTTCCTATGCTGGTCTATGTTTTCTTGACCAACAAGATGGCGGCTCTTAAATATGCGTGCAACGAATCTATAGAATGCGAGGAAAAATAGTTCTGATAAAAAAAAAGAGCGAGAGAGATAGAGAGAAAAAAGGTTGTACATATAAAAAGGCTTAAACATAATAAAAACACGTACATTTATATGACAAAACACTTGATGGGACTTTAGTTTGACTTAATACCCAACTGTAGCTCCGGAGCAGTGATCAGATAATTTCAATTTATGCAACCCTCATTAGAATTTTAAATTATCTATTTCGGTTCCAAATAAATTTCACCGCTCGCATTTAAGTTTCCTTATATATATATATATATATATATATATATATATATATATATATAAATATATATATATATATATATATATACATATAAAAATTCGTGAAAAAATATTATCTTCAAATGTAATATTGACTGGTAACTATAGTTAGTTGACAGATAGTTAAATATACTCTGTATGTAAAATGTAACAAAATGTTAAGCCTAGCAGGCTATATAACAAAACAACAACTTAGTTTTATATTTTCTCCATGTAGGGTAATTTTTAAAATGTTCGTTATTAGATTTGTTGATGTAATAAATGAAGAAGGATGTTTATATTTGGTGTTCACAGTTGCTGTATTTTATTGGTTGTAGAAATAGTATTATAATATATAAAGTAATTATAATAAACTTACGATGAGAACGAAGCTCTCATCCTATATAACTTTTGTATTACGAAGGGTACATTTTGAATGTCCAGAAGTAACACGTATAACTAATACAATAATAGAAGTGTATCAAACAGGAGCAGAAATAGTAATGATGATTATTAGTCAGTGTATTGCACATATATACTATAGATCACGTGCTATGATTTGAATACAACACGCATCATATGCAAATAATGCAAAGTGCAAAGTGAATATAAAATATTAATCATGTTCTAAACTCTATGTTTACTCAAAACATACAAAAATAAGATACAGTATATTTCAACAGAAATTACCCTTATATATATATATATATATATATATATATATATATATATATATATATATATATATATTTTTGCTTTTTAATGTTATATTTTCTTGATTTTGCAATTTAAAAAAAAATGAAATATTAAATCAGACATAAATAATTTCTTTTCTTAAATATATTTGATTATATTTTAGATAAATTAAATATAATGTAATATTTAGTTTCTTTATAAAATATAAAAACCTATAAATTATATAATTTATGTTATGATACACATTATTACTGAAAATTCAATTGCACAAAACATATATATTTTGAGATTATTCAAGCTATTTTTATGGTCTAATCATTCATGTTAAAGTCGACGCCATGTTGGATAACTCAATAACATGGGTGACATAGGAAAATAAATCATTTTGCCAGTTTAAAACCACTATGAAATATTTTTGATAGCATTAATGTTGTAAATATGTTGAATTTGTATCTCAAGTATGTGAGAAAAATAACATGAACAAAAAATGAACTGATTTCCTAAAGAAAATTGGCTTAAACGAAGTTTGTCCTATGCTGAGCAATGTTATTCACTACTCTAGTATGGCCTCTAAGCGCAATAAATATGACGTCATCTACATACACCCTATACAGCCTATTTAATTCTAAATATTTGTGGTATATCAGCCCCTAAGGACTTCTTAATAATGGCATAGTAGTTGTTTTCTAGAAGAAAGTTAAACATTCCACTTTAAAAATATTTTTGCTGTCAATACTTTTTAATTCTTCAGACAAATTATTATAGAGTGTATTTCGATCCTAATCTATAACAAATAGAATAATAAATATCATTATCTGAATTAAGAAAATAGAACAGTTTGGCGAACATTTTAATTGTTTTTCAACTTTAAAATTATTATAATGGTAGAAATACAAATTACATGATTTTTAAATTTATTTTTCTTTAAATCTAAAAAAGTTTTTTATTTAAAATTACTAAGATGCTGCTAAATTTTAATTTTCATGTTTCAGTTTTATTTAAAAAAAAAAATCTTAAATATTTGCTCTAGTATTCATGTGCACACAGCTTAAAGCAATAGACCAGAGAAAACATATAAGCATTTATATCACAAAACACTTCATAAGAATGACTTAAATAACTTTAGTTTGTCTCAAAACCCAGCTATAGCTCTGCAGCAGTGATCAGAAATTTACATGTATGCTACCCGCATAACACTTTCATACTAATTTTTGCATGTTTCTGACGTCATAAACATAAATAGTCAGGCATATTGCATACTTTACAGTATTTTCACGCTCTTTTGTGGAGCTAAATTTATATTCTGGTAAAAATTGTTTACAGTTTTGAAGACCTATTACGTGTTTATTCATTCAAAAGCACATGTTGTTTTATGTGGTCTATGGCTTTATTACGTTAATATTTTAACCTTTCAACTTTAGTTTAAATCACAAAGAACTGTAAACACAATTTTAAAATAATAATTTCAGTTTCAGAATTTCATCATGAAGTTAATTTTGAGCACCACAGCTGACCTTGACCTGCACTCCAAGGTCATCACAGAGGTCAATGTTACACTTCAAGTAACGTCTGATGTCACAACAAAACCAAATATATAAATATGGACAAGTTGCAAGACATTTTTTAAATAATAGTTTTTTATTATATTTTTATAAAGATGTAAAAAAAAAAGTAAAAATGAGTCTGAATTAATTTTAGTGCAGTCAAACTTACTTTTTTATCATTTACGGCCGTAAGTTGCAGTTCACGGTTAGCTCCCGGTTAGCTAACCGAGAACTCGATTGTTAGTTCACGGTTAACTTTTGCTTGGTAAGTTGCAGACATGAATTTTCACTCAAAGTTCTCGGTTAGCTAACCGAGAACTTTAACCGTGAACTTGAAATTTCGTACTGTTGGGCGCTATGTCAACAAGACGTTGCCATAGCAACAAGCGTTTTGGTACAAAAGCAAGAAATATTTTATGATGTATTATCACACTTGCTGTGCATAAGGCATTCATATTTTACAACGTGTAAATAAATCGAAGTGAGATAGAGTGTATGCGTATCTTTTTATACCTAAATAGTAAAAAAATATATAGTTTATGGTGTTCAATTATGATCCTAAAAACTTTTAAAAGTTTTTTTTTCCCGCGCGTAATACTTTTCGTTCGTCACATTATATACAGCTGTGCTTGGCTGTGCTGTTTGAAGTCCGCTCGTCAACACAATTTATTTTTTGTCGTGTAATTATTATTATTTTTATTATTTTTTATTAATTTAATGTAATTCTCCTTTAGTGCATTTATACCTGTAAAATTTAATTCTATAAAAAAGTGTCTTGTTATTTATGAAATGGAATATAAAAGTGCAAACTCAAGTCATCAAACAGATAAAGGAGGAGGGCTACGTAATGTAATTGAAAACATGAACGTTGCTCAAAGTAAGAAGGAGAAAAAAAAGGCTATTAATAGAAAGAAAAGAACTGAAAACTATGACGATGAAGAAAAAAGACAATTGATAGCAGTATTAACTCAATATGCTAAAATTATTGACTGCAAAATGACGAATGCAAGCAGCTTGAAGAGCAAAGAATTGGCATGGAACAAAATTTGTACCGCGTTTAATAGCAGTTCCATTAAGTTTAGGAGTCAAGAAGAACTAAAAAGCCTATGGGAGAACATGAAGCGAAAGGCACGTAAGGGAAACACAGCCCAGAAGACGAGCGTCAAAGCTACTGGAGGTGGGAAGCCAGCTTCAGATCTAAGTCCAATCAGCAGTTTGGTGGTAGCTACAAATCCTCCACTTTTCATTCCACCTATCAATAAGTATGACTGCGATTACGAGGAATCGGTAGAAGGTAAGCATACTTTAGGCTGACCAAAGTAATTAGAAATAGTGTACATAAAATCTAAGTTAGGAAAAACAAACAAAAACATACTGGTATCTCTGTGATCCAAGTACAGTATGTACATTCAGTACTGTACACATGCGGTTGTGATACTATATTTATTTACTTATATTTAAAGGATTTTTTACCATAAAAATATAACATTAGTGTTGTCCGTAAAACCTGTTTTCTTGCACCAAAAAAATGCAAATTCCATTTGAATACCGTAACCAATGTTCTTCGTCATTTTAGGAGCAGATAACAGGGTTTACGAACAGCATAATTGCAAATTAAGCACTAGTTTTTTAATGGTTATATTATGTTTTATAACATATAATATATATATATGTGGTTATGTTATGTTAAGTATATTGTCACTATCTAATGTACCGAAATGATATCTAAATCTTGCAATACATAGGGCTTATGGAAAAATCGTAAATATGGCAACATTGTCATTTACATTAGACAGGCCAAAATATAGAGCAGTATGTTGGGTGACAAAGAATGAATTGAAAAATTGGCATTTACTACCTTTGTTTATTCGGGTACATACATACAACCTTGATATTTTGAGAAAAAACTAAATATCAAGGTTGTATGTAGGTACAGTACATAATAATGATGTTCGTAAACCCTGTTCTCTGCACCAAAAATGACGATCACCTTTGGTTATTCAAATGGATTGCGCATTTTTTTGGTGCAAGAGAACAGGGTTTACGAACAGCTTTACTTTTAGTATGGAACTCTTGTATGTATATCTGGCATAAAAAGTTTTAAATTAAAAAATTAATTTAAAAATTAAAGTATTAACGGTGAACCTCAGACCTAGAACGCCCCCTTTTTTCAAAAACTTATCGTAAAATATTTTAAAAATTATTTTTGGATAGATCTCATCTTTACAAAATAGAAGTTCAAGCATAATTTCTTCATAAATGCCATACATTTCTCACAATTAATTTTTAACCATTTTTATTTTGCCGCGAAATTCAAAATCAATGTTATTCAAATGGGCAAACTAAGGCTTAATTTTCTCGAGCCAGAAATAATTTTGAAATATAAAACAAAAAGTAATCGATAGAGCTTGGACATATTTATAACGTCAGAAAGTTTCAAAAAAAGTTATCGAACCAAAATTTTTTTAAATTGAAAAAACAAAAACACAATGCTAATCATATGCAAATTTTAATCCTAATTATCTCGAGTCACAAATATTGTTTGAATATTCTGTTAACTGGAGCTCGTAGATCATGACATTTTTTAACCCCCTTAAAGTTTTAAAAAAAAGTTATCGAACCAATTTTGAGATATTTTGCTTTTGCTAGGTCTGAGGTTAATCCTTAAATTTATGTGCTTCATTTTACTATTATTATTATTATTATTTTTTTTTTGTTTGTCTGTCATTTTTAGGATCTATGGAAATGGAGCAGGAAAGTTCTGATGTTGACAAGGACTTGCACTCCTCCAATGAAAGTCTGGATGCAAACGACCAAGCACTGCTGGTAAGTATTTCATCCTAATGTAACACTGTACAATATTCCAGGTTTTTCTTCTTTTTTTTTAAAGCCTAGGACAGCCGTCATTCTTATCCCCTTTTCTTAGCGCAGCGATAACAGCTTGGACAATGCTAACTTTATAAACGCTATCGCAGGGGTGAGATAAGAATTGCGATAAGAAACGACCGCTGTCCTGCCCTTAACAGCATTTTATTCAAATCCTAATCAATTGTCAAATCAATTTATTTATTTTATTTTTTTATTATTATTATTATTTTTTTTTTTTACTTTGCCATAATATGGTGTTACTATGCTACAGTACATCAATCCATTGTCTCGTCCAGTAATTGTGTTTTTAAAAGGTAAGGACTTTTTAAATAAATAAAAACCACACACATGTGCCAGTGCATAGCATGCGAGTGTGTTACAGTATTTCTCTCTTGTGTTGACAATACTGTGCAGTATACTCAAAACAAGGGTAGTGATACTGTACATTCCCCACCCGCAGTGCATAGCATGCGAGTGTGTTACAGTATTTCTCTCTTGTGTTGACAATACTGTGCAGTATACTCAAAACAAGAGTAGTGATACTGTACATTCCCCACCCGCAGTGCATAGCATGCGAGTGTGTTACAGTATTTCTCTCTTGTGTTGAAAATACTGTGCAGTATACTCAAAACAAGGGTAGTGATACTGTACATTCCCCACCCGCAGTGCATAGCATGCGAGTGTGTTACAGTTTTTCTCTCTTGTGTTGACAATACTGTGCAGTATACTTAAAACAAGAGTAGTGATACTGTACATTCCCCACCCGCAGTGCATAGCATGCGAGTGTGTTACAGTATTTCTCTCTTGTGTTGACAATACTGTGCAGTATACTCAAAACAAGAGTAGTGATACTGTACATTCCCCACCCGCAGTGCATAGCATGCGAGTGTGTTACAGTTTTTCTCTCTTGTGTTGACAATACTGTGCAGTATACTCAAAACAAGGGTAGTGATACTGTACATTCCCCACCCGCAGTGCATAGCATGCGAGTGTGTTACAGTTTTTCTCTCTTGTGTTGACAATACTGTGCAGTATACTCAAAACAAGGGTAGTGATACTGTACATTCCCCACCCGCAGTGCATAGCATGCGAGTGTGTTACAGTATTTCTCTCTTGTGTTGAAAATACTGTGCAGTATACTCAAAACAAGAGGAGTGATACTGTACATTCCCCACCCGCAGTGCATAGCATGCGAGTGTGTTACAGTATTTCTCTCTTGTGTTGAAAATACTGTGCAGTATACTCAAAACAAGGGTAGTGATACTGTACATTCCCCACCCGCAGTGCATAGCATGCGAGTGTGTTACAGTATTTCTCTCTTGTGTTGACAATACTGTGCAGTATACTCAAAACAAGGGTAGTGATACTGTACATTCCCCACCCGCAGTGCATAGCATGCGAGTGTGTTACAGTATTTCTCTCTTGTGTTGACAATACTGTGCAGTATACTTAAAACAAGAGGAGTGATACTGTAGAATTAATTTTTTATTATGATTTTTGTCTTTTCGTATATAGGATTAACAATTACACTTCTTGCATGCGTGGTATATTTGTGCTGTTTTGTCTGTGCCATTGTCATATATATATACCCATGTTTGTCTCATCAATTAGTGCATTGTTACTACCTCATGTTTACCCCATTATCATGGCGTCATAAACATGAATTTTCACGTAAATTGCATACTTTACAGTATTTTCACGCTCTCTCGTGGGGCTACCTTAACATTCTGGTATAAAATTGTAATCAATTTTGAAGATCCCATTTCGTGTTGATTTATTAGAAAGTACATGTTGTTTTATGTGGTCTATGGCTTTAAAAAATTGAAATATTGAGGATATTACCATTATGAGAAATATAAATATTTTTATTTGGCCAATCAGTTCAAAACAACATTATACATGTTACAACAAGCATTGATCTTGTCAAACTTAAATTAAAAGAAAAAATCACAATAATACATAAACATTCAGTCAAACGAAGCAAATACAGAAAAAGCAACTACAATATTTAATAGGCAACAGCACGTCTTAATTTCAGACCATAGAATTTCTGAGCCATAGAATGAGCCATAGAATGAGCATTAGAAAGGTAAAAGATACAGATAAATACACAAGATGTTCAAGATATAATGAATAATACAAAATAAATTGTCAATATAAAACTTCTTAAAGGTGTAGAACACCTTGAACAAAAAAACATGTCTAATATCCTAAAATACTTAAACATCAACGCTAATTTGGCCGGAGTCATTGCTTTCTAATTTATTTTCAATTCACAAAATGACAGCTGCGGGTTTGTAAATGGAAAATAAATTAGAAATCAATAATTCCGGATAAATCAACGATGGTATTTAGGTATGTTAGGATATTAGGCAAGTTTTTTGTTCAAGGTGTTCTACGCCTTTAATATTTCAGAACTTATATTTACATCTCAAGTCTATTATTTTTGATGAACAAATTGATTTTCATAAAGTTAAGTTGAAAAAGATTATTATGTATATAACGAGCTAGGTGAGGTGAACTTAACAGGTTAAAGATACAAAGTGCGAGCTACAAGAGACAAAGTAGCGAATTTTGCGGTTGTGATTGAACACACAATGAGGGAGTGAGGGAGGAGGGCGGTGATACTCAATACTCTCTCACTCCTCGTATACGTACATGTGAAGCACTTCACACCCCTGTTGTTTGTCTACTACACTGACACGTCACTGAGTAACTTGTGGCTGCATTTGCAACATCTCACATAAACTCTCTCTCTCTCTCTCTCTCTCTCTCTCTCTCTCTCTCTCTCTCTCTCTCTCTCTCTCTCTCTCTCATTGATTTGTAAATGACCATAAAGATGTTCCACGCAATAGTTTTTATACATAGTAAATTCAATATACCAAGACTTGCAAATAATTTAATCATATATTATTATTATATTTATTTATTTGCACTCAAATACATTGCACATTGAGGAAGAAAAACAGAAAGTGAGTGTGGCACAGACAAAACGGCACAAATATACCACGCATGCAAGAAGTGTAATTGTTAATCCTATATACGAAAAGACAAAAATCATAATAAAAAATTAATTCTACAGTATCACTACTCTTGTTTTAAGTATACTGCACAGTATTGTCAACACAAGAGAGAAATACTGTAACACACTCGCATGCTATGCACTGCGGGTGGGGAATGTACAGTATCACTACCCTTGTTTTAAGTATACTGCACAGTATTGTCAACACAAGAGAGAAATACTGTAACACACTCGCATGCTATGCACTGCGGGTGGGGAATGTACAGTATCACTACTCTTGTTTTAAGTATACTGCACAGTATTGTCAACACAAGAGAGAAATACTGTAACACACTCGCATGCTATGCACTGCGGGTGGGGAATGTACAGTATCACTACCCTTGTTTTGAGTATACTGCACAGTATTGTCAACACAAGAGAGAAATACTGTAACACACTCGCATGCTATGCACTGCGGGTGGGGAATGTACAGTATCACTACCCTTGTTTTGAGTATACTGCACAGTATTTTCAACACAAGAGAGAAATACTGTAACACACTCGCATGCTATGCACTGCGGGTGGGGAATGTACAGTATCACTACCCTTGTTTTGAGTATACTGCACAGTATTGTCAACACAAGAGAGAAATACTGTAACACACTCGCATGCTATGCACTGCGGGTGGGGAATGTACAGTATCACTACCCTTGTTTTGAGTATACTGCACAGTATTTTCAACACAAGAGAGAAATACTGTAACACACTCGCATGCTATGCACTGCGGGTGGGGAATGTACAGTATCACTACTCTTGTTTTGAGTATACTGCACAGTATTGTCAACACAAGAGAGAAAAACTGTAACACACTCGCATGCTATGCACTGCGGGTGGGGAATGTACAGTATCACTACTCTTGTTTTGAGTATACTGCACAGTATTGTCAACACAAGAGAGAAAAACTGTAACACACTCGCATGCTATGCACTGCGGGTGGGGAATGTACAGTATCACTACCCTTGTTTTGAGTATACTGCACAGTATTGTCAACACAAGAGAGAAATACTGTAACACACTCGCATGCTATGCACTGCGGGTGGGGAATGTACAGTATCACTACTCTTGTTTTGAGTATACTGCACAGTATTTTCAACACAAGAGAGAAATACTGTAACACACTCGCATGCTATGCACTGCGGGTGGGGAATGTTTTCGAGGTTGTGTAGTTAGGCTGTACCTGGCACATGTGTGTGGTTTTTATTTATTTAAAAAGTCCTTACCTTTTGTTAACACAATTACTTGACGAAACAATGGATTGATGTACTGTAGCATAGTAACACCATATTATGGCAAAGTAAAAAAAAAAAAAAAAAAAAAAAAAAAAATTACTGTACGATTTGACTGAAATGTTGTTAAAAAAAGTGAAATATTGCAGTGTTACATTAGTATAAAATACTCGCAAAAAAAAAAAAAAAAATGCCTTGCTAGGTTTTGAATTATGATCGTTTGAATTTGTAGTCTCTTTCTCTCTCTCTCTCTCTCTCTCTCTCTCTCTCTCTCTCTCTCTCTCTCTCTCTCTCTCTCTCTCTCTCACTCTATCTCTCTCTCTCTCTCTCTCTCTCTCTCTCTCTCTCTCTCTCTCTCTCTCTCTCTCTCTATATATATATATATATATATATATATATATATATACACACACATAAATATGAAGCCACTTCAGTAGAGCGGCGTTAATTTTATTGTCAAATTCTGCAAATTTAACTTAAAATTTTTTTTATTATTATTATAAAGCACAAATTAAAAAAAAAAAATTATGTTAAAATTGACAGTAACAATGTTACCTTTTTCAGTTTGGGACTCCAAAGAAAAGTAAGAAAAAAAACAAGAAGAAGAAACGTAAGAAGATGAGTCCAACTGTATCAGCAACTTCTCAAGGGAATACAGATGCTGAGGTTTTTCAGAGAAACATAGTGACTCAGGATGTAAGTTCACACTTAAATACTTAAAAATAATAAATTTGCATACACATATTTATATTTTTTTTAATTTTTATTATTGAGGCTGTTAATATCAAATATAAAATATACAAGAAAAAAGTTGCGACATAATCACTTTCATACATATAGGCAATATTTTAATACAATATTGCATTTTGCAGCTTGCAGATGTTGATAGTGGGGGATCGTCAGAAAGTACTACATCTAGTCCTGTGGCTCGTGGAAATAAAGGAGCACCCGCAGTACATCCAAATCCTTTCAAGGACCTAGGAGGAAGAAAAAGAAAAATTTCATCCAATATTATAGCTTCCAAAAAGATTGCGAACTACGCCCAATTGAAAGCAGACAACGAAGTATTAAAACGTAACAATTTGATGGAGAAACATGACATTGAAATGAAAATTTTAAATGTGCAGCTTGACTATGAAAAACAAAGATTATCTATTTTAAATAATAATTAAAGCTTGTGTGTAATGTGGTTCCTTTTTATAATAAAATAGAGTATTATTATTTTTTTTTTGTTAAAGTGATGCACAAAATTTAATCATTTAAAAATTTGACTTTCTATAACAAATAATTACTTTTATGCACTTATTTATTCAAGTATAATATTCATAAAAATTTAAACCTGCATTTATAACCAACCATTAATAATAATAATAAAAAATATCTAGTTTGCTGTAAAGATTTTTTTTTTTTTTTTTTTTATAAGAAATAATTTTGAATATGACAGTATAAGGTTTATACGATGGACTGCTTTTCTTTTTTTCTTGAATTATAAATAAAATAAACTACCTCTCAATAAAGTTTAAATATATATATGAGATAAAATTAAAAGTAACTTTTATTTTTAAGTACCTTAACTAGCGTAACTGTCTGGAGAAATGATTACGGATGAGAGACATCCTTACTCCAACATTGCCACCAGCTTGGTTATTCCGTACTGGTACAGGTGGATAGTTATGTCTCGCAGCAAGAGCACGCACCCTCACATCATGTTCTGGAGGTGCTTGTGGATTGTTTCGTCTGATTGCAATATTATGGAGAATCGCTGTTGCAGTAATTATTGCTTGAGCATTCTCAATATAGGGAGTTCTTATACCCAAATCCAGCACTGGAAAACGTCGTTTCCATACACCATATTGACGTTCTACTGTATTTCTCGTTAGGATGTGAGACCTGTTGTAGTTACGTTCTGCCTGAGTTTGAGGGGTTGAGACTGGTGTTAGTAAATATGGTCGGCACATATACCCAGCGTCGCCAAGTAGGAAGTAGTTCCTGTAACGACCAGTCTCAAAGGAGGTTTTCAATTGACTGTTGGCAAAAATTGTGGAGTCATGACTCGACCCGTACCATCTAGCTACTAAGTTATTAATTAGAAGTTTTGGGCCAGATGTAGTTTGGGTGTTGATGGAAAAGTACCCTTTGCGATTTCGCAGCAACTCCCCATATTCTCCTCCTTGGCCAATGATACGTATATGTGTGCAGTCTATTGTACCAATAACATTTGGCATGCGAGCGATTTTATAAAAATCACTGACTGTCTGATCTTGTTGCTCTTCAGTTAATGGCATTTTTATAAACTCTCCTCGCATGCTCGCAATTGCTCTGCTTACTTTATGAACTACTTTGCCTGCAGTAGTTTGGTGTATTTTGCCGCTCAGGTCGGCAACAGCAGTTTGGAAAGTCCCTGTTGCATAATATCTGAGTGCAGTTAGTACTTGCTCCTGTACACTCAGACTATTCTCGCTTTCTAGTCGCAACATATCTTCTAGTCTTTGACAGAGGAAGGTGACTGTATTTTTTGTTAGACGATATCGTTGTAAGAAGCCTCGATTGTCGTAAATTAACATCGGGTTTATGTTTTCTCGATGATTTCTTCGTTGCGGTTCCAGATAATTAAGAAAATCTAGCATTTCTTCATCAGATGATAAACTTGAATTTCCACTCATTCTAGCCACAAATATTTCACACAAAAATAAAAAATATATATTACAAAAAAAGAAATACAACTTTATTAAAATTTACATGACGTAATAAATTTCACATATGATCAATATAGCATATGGTATTTGCGCTTTTCAATTTGTTTTAATTGTGTGATGCGCTTTTGAAAGTTTTGACTACACCCCTTGCTATGACCGCCAAACAAGGAACCATTTAAATACAAATTAAAAATTATCAACTGGAGATCGAGTATAATATTTATATATGTAAAGTGAAAAACCCCAAAACACTCCTATAGTTTTTGAGTTATATAAGGTCACTCCTACACCCTCATAATATTTTAATAATTTGAAAAAAATAATTTTATGAAAAAAAATTAATGTTATTTATTTATGAAAGGTAGAAAAAAGTATCAAAAATATTATTATACTCGAGAAATATGTTTTCATTTTCATAATTTAAAAGAATATATACTTTTAAATTTTATATACATTTCATTGCTAAAATATAAATATATTTTTTACTGCAATTTAAAGAAAAGTTACACTAGTAGCTTATTATTATTTATAACTATAGTATTGGTGTATACATATTTATTATCTGCATGTCTATAAAGTAAAAATAATATAGGATTAATAAAATCTATAATCCAAAAATTTCTTTAAATTCGCTCTTTAAAAATAAAATCTTTGATTTTGAAGAAAAATTAAATTATTAGTTTAATAATTATTATAGTTTATTAGTTAATTATTAATATGGAATTTTTTTTTATTTGAATGTATATAATTCAATTGATATTGAGTTTCGGCGGATTTTAGAAATCTTAAAAAAGAAAAATATAATAATAAAATAGAATTTAAGATAAAAAAAATATTTATTTACTAATTTTTAATAATTTTATCCATGATCACCAGCGAAAAATATTTTTAATTACTCCAAAAATATTAATTACATGCTTATTAAAAGATAACCGAGAGCTAACCGCTCGAGCTCGAGCGGTTAACTTTTTGTCTTGTTGTTCTCGGTTAACTTCCAAGTTCACGGTTAAAATGTCTGCAACTTACGAAATAAACAAGTTAACCGAGAGCTAATCGTGAATTGTTGAAGTTGTCGGTTAAGTGGGCTGCAACTTACGAAATGAAAGTTAACCGACAACTTTCAAAAAGTTCTCGGTTAGCTCTCGGTTAAATGGTATGCAACTTACGGCCGTTAGAATACTAGACTGATAATTAGCATACCTTATTATCCATGAATTAGACACCAACACTTTGATTTTGTATTTATTTTTGTTTATTTTCCTTTTTGCGGTTATATCACGTATCTGACGTCACAATATACCGATGGGACTGTGATAGGGGTAAAGAACTTGAAGGAGGGGCTTAAATTTATCACGTGACCAGAGCGGTGACTGTGATTAGCGGCGGTACATTGTGACGTCAAATACGTGATATAACCTCAAAAAGGAAAATAAACGAAAGTAATACAAAATCCACGTGTTGGTGTCTAATTCATGGATATTAAGGTATGGTAAGTATCAGTTTAGCATTCTAAATGATAAAAAAGTAAGTTGACAAGGGATTTAACAGTGGCGGTCCTACAGGGGGTATTGAGGGGCGGATATCCCCGGGCCCACTAGGTTTGGGGGGCCCGGGACGAGGCCTGCGTATAAAAAATTCAAATAAGCTAAAAAAAATAGGAAAAAAAAAAAAAGGAACTTAAGGGACGGGAAGAAGAGAGAGAGAGAGAGAAGTTTAAGAACCAATTTAATGATTTTCATTTCTAAAATTATTCCTAGCAAACAAATTATCCAAACATATTTTTATAATGTAAAAAAAAAAAAAAAAAAAAAAAAACTAAAGCATATATAAATCTACAGAAAAAATACAATATCTCTTTAATTTACTAGTAATAATACTTCAGTATTTTCTTATATTTTTAAACAAGGGCCTCCCTGGTTTAAAAAGGTAAAATAAACTATACTTACTATAGAACTAGAATTATAATGAAGACTTAAAAAATTTCAGGGTGTTATTTTATTGCATTTTCATTCTAAAAGAGGGCAATGTCCTAAGTCGATAGATATGGACATTTCTAAGCTTTGAGCTCATTGAGTATTAATTCTTTTTAAAATTCTTAAACTGACGTTACTGTAACTTTTCCTATGCCCGCATGCATAGAGGTATTGCGTGTTGACATTTTTTGATTTTTTTTTTAATAGAAATGCTCATTGAACTTAAAATTTACAATTCTGCAAATAAATCGATTCAGGACAATGTCTTCTTTTAGAATTTGAAATAAAGTTTTACCCTGAAAACTTTTTTAGTCTTCCTCATTGGCCTGGCGTAGGTAAAAAATTGTTCAATGATAAATAAACACTATAGCTCGATCTACCTAAATTTTAACATTTGTATTCGTCAAATTGACCTTGTCCTCTGCTCCTTAAATGATGATGACGATCAACTTTGGCTATTCAAATAGAATATGTGCATTTTTTTTTTTTGGTAAGAGACTAGGGTTTACGAACATCACTTTTGTTTCGGAAATTTGAAAATAATTCTAACAGAAAAAAAAAAAACTAAAATTTAGCTTTTTGAGAATATGAAGGAAACATTTTTTGCATGCGCTTAATCTCGCCTAAATCTGCAAAGTAATTAAAAATAATTTAATTTGCATTATGAATTTTTGTACACTTTTTTAAAAAAATATTTCATTCTAAATTAAAGTTTAATTGTTTAAAAAAAAAGAAAAAAAAACAAATTTTTTTTTTTTTTTCTTAAAGCTATCTGCACTGACAAGTATACTGAATTTATGCACGGAATTGCCTGTAAATAGTCACGTGGTAAAAAAACCGCGCCTGCGGCGGGCTATTGGCGCTTCGCGCATCTATTGAGGGGGCCCTGTCAGATTTCTGTCCCCGGGCCCAAAATTCGTAGGACCGCCACTGGGATTTAATACTTAAATAAATCTTTTAGACAGGTGACACTGATATTTAAGAGCCGCCATTTTGTTGACCAAAATTACACAGTCAATCATGGAAAATTTATCATTATTATATATCGTCAGTGGGAGTCCACAAATGTGGATTATTCTTAATGTACAGTTGAACTTTTTTTTTCAAGCAACCCCTTTGCCAAATTTTGAAAAAAACGGACCTCGCGTTCTTTTTATGTTTTAAATCTTAAATATATTTTAGGAGTGCAACTTTGAATCTCTTAAATATTCTTTTGCTTAAAATGTTTATATAAGTTATTTCTATGATTATAAATGAATTTTAAAAATTTAATGTACTGCTGGTTGCGGTCATCAGGCATTTTATGTACTGCTTTTTGTGTAAATACAGGGGCTATAAGTTAATCAATTTATAAATTTTAGTTAATTTCAAAATAACTTTAAATATTGCAAAGAAGTCTTTTAAGAATTTAAAATTGCAACCCTAAAATAATTTTGAGCTTCAAAACATTAAAAGAACGCGAAATCCGTTTTTTGCAAATTTTGGCAAAGGGGTTGCTTGCAAAAAATTTCAACTGTGTACATTAAGAATCAGCAACATTTCTTGAATCTATGATGTTAATTTTAAATTTTTATTGCTAACTGTTGCAAGGAAATAACAATTTAAATTACACTTTTTTGCGCCGAGTGCAAAAACAAGGTGTTTTAGTTTAGTAATTGATGAATTGTGAGCGAACTATTTGAAATAAAAATATGATATTAATACAATGAATTGACAGAAATATAAGCCGCACGACAAAAATACCTTCAATTTTTTGTAACTTTTTATTTTTGAATTATGACGATTCAAACTTCAGAAACACTCCAATTTCTAATCCGAGGTTTCTATATCCCAATGACGATATTTAAAATTAAGCTTAAAAGGTCAATCTAAGTCTTGTTTGTAGCTCCTAATAAGCTACAAGAATATCACACAAATAATTACACTCAAAATAAACTTTTATTTTTGTGGTAAAATATGTAAATTGATATGCTGGACAATGGAACATGCATCACAAACATGGGGGCAGAATAGAAGAATGTTCAAAATGTATATAGACACATTAACATACAAGCGTTAAAATACTTGTACAAATTTAAATGTATTTCAATTTTCAAATGTAGTCAAGTCCATCATCGTCCAAATTTAAATTATAAAAACCTTAGTGACGTCATGAGCATCTTAATAAAAATATGCAAATAAAAAGTGTCAACTTTGACGGTTAATTAATTGCAATTGTTGAAAATTAGTCACGAACTTTGATTAACGTGGCTTAAATGTGAAATAATTTATACTTATTCTTAATAGAATTGTGGGCATAATTCTATTTCACTGTGGATTTGTGGGTATATTTTTAACAATATTTATTTCTTGAAATAAAATTTTACATATTGATTTTAATGTTACATTCAAATCAACGATTTTGATGCTTTACGTCACAGCTCGCTCTAGAGCTTCGGCTTGTTTTTATAACAATTTTAAGAGGACCAAGCTGGTATGTCTGAGTGGTGAAGGCAACTCTGTACTCCTCACCAAGTATAGGTTGGAGCCACTGCTGGGTGCGTACGTCAAGTGTGAGAGAGAGCACAACACGTTGCACGATGTATGTTTACATGCATTCCATGAAGACGCACAGCATTCGAGAGGTGCATGATTGATGTGATTGCACCGACCAGCCTGCCTAGAAGTTTCCACGGTTTCTCTAGGCTGTCATGGTGAATGCCGGGATGCGTACCCTCTTGTTAGGCCATGGCCGGCCCGTGTGTGCTTTTCCATTTATTTGTAAAGTCCTTACCTGTCGATAAGACAATGTCTTGACTGGGACTGGGAATGGTGTAGCACGATAACACAATATGGCAAGCAAAAAAAAAAAAAAAAAGGACGTTAAGGTGTTTTAGATGTTCAGCTGCACTGTTAATAATTTCCAGGGTCGAAATACGGTCAAAATGCCGGTTATTTTTGGACGGTACGAATTGTTAGATTACGTACCGGTCCGTATTTTCAAAAACGGCAAAAGGAGGAACGCCAACTTTACGCCTCTTACCGTACAACAACGGCATCGCTCACAACGCTGCCTCTTGTAAATCTACGGGATTGGCATTTTTCCTCAGAACGGTGCGCAACGTAAATTTACGGGTTTTACCCGTTTTTTTCTAATAAATCTTTAAAATTTTTATGTAAGTTGTTACTTATATGTACAGAGTTTTTACTCTTGTTAAAAATACCGCTTCTTGTGAGACTCGAACTCATCAACATTGGATTCAAAGACCAGTGCCTTAGCCGTTGGGCCATAGAGAAGAAGTATTATCCTCAGGTGTAAAAGTTATTATAAAGAGAATATCACTTGAATTTCCCCCTCCCTTATTTTCCCGTTAGAATCGCGAACGATAAAATACACGGTAGAAATCCGTACAACATAATAACGGGGATGCACGTTTTATTTCGTTTCTAAAACCCCCGTTTTTTATCGTTTTTTAACATGCAATTTTTTTTATTTACGGCAAGTTTTGTAACTGGAAAGAACGGCATGTGCCCTTTAATAGCGTTCTGCTATTTCTACCGTTTTAATTGGCTTTTTTAGCGTAATTTTACGGATCGTTTTAACAGTGTGGCCTTTTCAATGTTACATAATGAGGATAAATATTCATATACTCACATAATATGATGCTCAAAAATATTTCTTAAGTAGGCCCTTAATCTTGTGCTCATCCTGCGAGTTATGCAAGTTTTCCTATAATAAAGCCGTAACTATGTCGTAAAAGATTCGTAACAAGTTGCATATCTCGCAGGATGATCACAAGTTTACAGGGCTACTGAAGTGCTTTGGGTCATCATATGTCAGTTAATGAACAGTTTTTCTCAATATCTAACATTGAAGAAGACATCTTGTAACACTTGAACTTATTTTTCCAACTCTCCCATTCAAGCTTAATTCCAACTTTCACTAAAAAAAAAATTTGATTGTGTTAATAAAATAATCTTGTCATTAATAAATAAAGTTCTATTTTGCTTTAGTAAAATTTTTAAAATTATTGTCATACAAATCATGAACTTTTAAACGCTTTCAAATTTAAAAAATATATATTTCCAGTAATAGGTTTTTGTATCGAAGGAGATGTTAAAATATGTTTTTACTGAGTAACAAAATTGTGCAGACAAAATACAAACAATTGTAACACGCGCGTCCTAAATATCAATTTAATTAAAAAAAAATAATATTTTATATTATAATAATAAATAATCCTCTTTAAATGAGCGCGTTCTAATAAGTACAAGATGAACTTCTTTATTATTTCACTGCACATAAAGTTCAGTATTGCATAAATGCGTATGGTGCGTTCGAAGCGACGGGAAGGAAGAGATTCTCGAGCAGAGAGCGGCGTGAGGTGTCACGCTGACACCTCACGCGATCATTACATGTTATTTTTAACCAATGAAGAATAAATGTAAAAAAATATATATTTTTATTGAATAGTGAATATCTTCAAACTATTAGTATATAGATTATTAAAGATCGACAAGGACAAGACCGGTGACAGAGCTAAGTTACTGCGGCTGAGCGGCGTAGAATAGGGAGGTGCACCGGCGTTCGTCATCACATTCACAGGCTATAGGTTACACAATGATAAGATTGCTGAAAAATATAAATAAAAATTTAGAACACATTAAAGCACTTGTCAAGTTACTTTTTTTTCGTTTAGAATATTGGGTTTTAATTACTATACCTCATTATCCATGAATTAGACACCAACACGTTAAATTTGTATTTATTTTTATTCATTTTCCTTTTTGAGGTTATATCACGTATCTGACGTCACAATGTACCACCGCCAATCACAGTCACCTTTCTGATCACGTGGTAAATTTAAGCCCCTCCCTTAAGTTCTTTACCCCTATTACGGCCCTATCGGTACATTGTGACGTCAGATACGTGATATAACAGTCAAAAAGAAAATAAATAAAAACAAATACAAAATCAAGGTTTTGGTGTCTAATTCATGGATAATTAGGTATGGTAATTATCAATCTAGTATTCTAAATGATAAAAAAGGAAGTTGACAAGGGATTTAAGTCAGTTATTAAAGCTGTGGAAAAAAAAAAACACACATCCAAAACCAGTTAATTAAAAAATATTTAAGCTGTTCGTTTAATTTTAACTTTTGGTAATACGATATCGATTTTAATTTTCAAGCTAAAAAAATTCAAAATTCCGTTATTTACTTTCTAGTAAGAAAATCATTTATTTACTAAATGGCTTTTTCTTGATAAAACAAAATTTTGAAAGATTATATATATATATATATATATATATATATATATATATATATATATATATATATATATATATATATATATATATATATATATATATATATATATAATTTAAACTTTATTGGTTATATTTATAAATAACAATTTTATTTTTTGTTTAAAATATATATTTTTACTATTTTATATTTTAAATATAAAACAATTTATATTATTATATATTGTATTATTTATATATTTATTTATTTTATTTATATTATTTATATTATTTGAGGGAGGTCTGCTCATCAAGCACGGCAGTAGGGGCTGCATGGATGATAAAGCGCAACATCTGTAAACGCTTTACCTTTAAGTCGATTCCTCTTAAAAAGTTATCCGAAAGTAAAACTAAATTCTATTATAACTTTCTACTTAAATTTTATACACTATAATGTTAAAAATTGAACGCGCACATCGCTTTAAAACCAAGCTAAAGCGTGAGATTTAAATTAAAAGTGTATTTCTTCTTATAGTTAATCATAACGTAGAATAAATTGTTATGCATTTTCCAGTATTAATTTTTAGATGAAATTTCCCTTTAATTTTAATGACGTATCATATAATAGGAAGAATCATAATAGTTAATCTTCACTCATTTTTATCAGGAATACGATGAAAACTAATCAAAATTTCGGATTCAACACACGTTTTATCCGACTGTCGGATAACAGGGTTCCTCCGTGTATATTTTTACTATTTTATAGTTTAATTAAAAAACAATTTATATAATATTTTGTTCTAATGAAAACCGAAAATAGAGATTAGGAAATTTTAATAATGTAATTTTGTCGAGAGATATCATACGTCCAGTTCTCATTGCTCGATCATTTTAATATTTCCACACTTTGCTCTGTTTATTAAAAACTAACACTTCTTAATTCTCTGCAAAGAGCTAAATATAAAATATACATGTTTTACTTGCCATATTGTGTCATCGTGCTATACTGGCCCAGACTAATCCACATGTCAACTGGTGTAATTAACATGATATGCTGTTAATTGGCTGCCATGGTAATTAAGTATTCAGTAAAAATCATAAAGTGGATTTCCTATTTCATCAGTAGACCTATGCGAGTAAGAAAACTGGAAACAAAAACATATTCAAATACATATTTGAATTTTATTTACATACGCAGCTAAATTTTTAGACTTAAAGGCATAGAAAACATTGAAACGACATGTTCTTAACACGAAATGGGATCTACCAAACTGATGGTATTTTTTACCAGAATGTAAATGTGGCCCCACAAGAGAGCTTGAAAAAACTGTAAAGCATGCAATTTGCGTGAATATTCCTGTTTATGACGTCATAAACAGGCAAAATCTAGTATAAAAATGTTGTGCGGGTTGCATAAATTGAAATTTTCTGATCACTGCTACGGCGCTATAGTTGGGTTTTAAGACCAATTAATGTTATTTATGTAAGTCCCATCAAGTGTTTTGTTATGTAAATGCAAATGTTTTCATGTTGTCTATGCCTTTAAGGAACTATAAAAACTAAAAATAATTTGTTACAAAATGTTCAAATTTAAACTTTCATTATTTCGTAAATAATTTGAGATTAATTTTTAAAAATCAGTTCTTAATATTTCAAAAAGAAAAATACATTTTCACTTATACATTTTTTTAGTCTTAAAATTGCAATTTAAATTTAAAATTGTATCAACTGTGACAAACAACATTCTGTTAGTTAATTTAATTTACTTACTATAAAATTGATGTATACAATAGTGTGTACGCATGACGTCATTCTGAATGTTTTTTGATACTCTTCTTGAGCAATGAAACGCATTGCTCAGCATAGGACAAGCTTTTGGCTATTTTTTTATGAAAATTAGCTATTTTTTGGTCATTATTATTTTTCTCACATACTTGAGATACTAATTCAACCTGTTAACAACATCATTGCTTTCTAAAAAATTGCGAAGTATTTTAAAACTGGCAAATGCCATTTTCCTATACTGGCCCATGTTATTTAGTACTCACTTATCACGCGAATTTAACATGAATGAAACCACCCTATAGGGTGTATGCATATGACGTCATATTTAATTCAGTTAGGCTTGGAATTTTTATCAACATTGCTCTGCAAAGAACAATCTTTGTGTTTGTTCCATCAAATTTTAGAAATTGAATAAATTTGGTTTTAAAAACTTGTTTCACATACATACTTTAAATTCAAACTTATTACAAAATCCATATTGTGTAAAATTAATTATAAATTTTTTTCAACTGGACAAAATGTTAATTTAGTATATTTGTTATTGTTTGTTAGTGATCTAACATGGCGTCAACATTTATATGAATGCATATGCACTCCCTATATGCTACGTTACATATTTATTTGACAGCATAGAATGCTGTGTTAAATTTCTTGTTTTTTTGTTTGTTTTTTTGTTGCCATATTGTGTTATTGTGCTACACCAATCCCAGTCCCAGACAAGACATTGTTTTATCGACTTCTAAGGACTTTACAATTAATGGAAAAGCATACAGTGTGCAGGACACGTCCTAAGTACACAGCCTGGCATTCGCCATGACAGCCTAGAGCAACCATGGAACGGTGGAAAACTACAGGCAGGCTGGTCGGTGCAATTACATTGATCATGCACCTCCCGAATACTGTGCGTCGTCATAGAGTACATGTAAACATACATCGTGCAACGTGTTGTGCTCTCACACTTGACGTACGCACCCAGCAGTGGCTCCAACCTATACTTGGTGAGGAGTACACAGTTACGTGCAACATGTTGTGCTCTCTCTCACACTTGACGTACGCAACCAGCAGTGGCTCCCGCAGTGGCTCGAACCTATACTCAATTAGGAGTACAGAGTTACGAGTCAGCTGTCTTCACAACTCGGACATAACAGCTCGTATGTAAGCTATATATTATATATATTCCATAGTTAATTATTTAAGTGTTGCTGTTAGGATAGTCCTGATGACCACAGTATATTTTCTGTGCTTTTCTTAATGAAATTTATTTATGATAGCAATATTTGAAAATTTTGTGATAAAAACTTTCGTCATAATTGCTTGTATTTTAATTGTTCAAATATTTGTAATATATACACCACATATCTACACTAATTTTACCACTGATGTACGCTACACACTTCGTTATATGTAGCTACATTCAGACTAAGCTTCTTCAAATAAATAAAGTGTAAAAATAATATACACTCCATTTTATTAAATAAATAGATTCATTTTTATATATTTTTTTTAAGTTTTGATTTCTTTATACTCAAATTCTTCTACATTTTGCAATATTGAAAAATGTGTAATTAATAAAATAATTAGACACTACTCAGTATATTAAAATTTTAATTAAATCCTTTTTACGAGTAGAAGCATAAAAAGTGTTTGAAGTTAAACTGCCCTGTAAAATATTGTAGTCAAAGTCTTATTAGGTATATTATTGAATTATTTAATTCTAGTTTAAACTACTATATATACATACATACATACATACATACATACATACATACATACATACATACATACATACATACATACATACATACATACATACATACATACATACATACATACATACATACATACATACATACATACATACAAACATATGTATATATATATATATATATATATATATATATATATATATATATATATATATATATATAATATATATATATATATATATAGAGAGAGAGAGAGAGAGAGAGCGTAAAAATAGTCTTTAGTCTATTGTCAATATTGCATCTATTGGGGTTTTACTCAAAATGTCCACGAATCACACAATCCCAAGCCTATGTACAACATTTAAAAAAGACTATTTAGCGACTATTTTAGTCTCCAAGACTATTTTAGACTTTCCAGACTTTTCGGAGTATTTGCCTTTTTCCGATGTTTTTCGCTATTTCGGGCAAAAATAACGTAAAATTAACGTAGAACGTGACTAACTTGGACCAGAGATCGTTAAAAAATAACTATATTTTTACAATAATTTCTTTTACATTATTTATTTCAAAAAAAAAAAAAATAAAAAAAAAAAAAATTTCAAATAAAATCTAGTAAAATTAAAATATGCTTTTTTTTAATTGTCATCAAGGTCTTATGGACTTTGCATATTTACATGTTATCTTTAAAGTGGAATATAACATCAATATTTAAACGGGTTTCACAAGTTTGGCATAACTAAAATTTAAAGTACCATTTCTTCTTTATTTTTTTGTTTATATTGTAATTCGCAACTGTCTAAATAATAGTTTAAATAATCAGCACTTATCAACTATGGGTCATCAGATATAGGCTGATCACTGGCATTAATAATTTTAAGTTATTTCGGGCCTGGTATTCTATAATTCAATAATATACCTAATAAGTCTTTGACTTCAATATTTTGCAGGGATGTTTAACTTTTAGCACTTTTTCTGCTTCTAAATAGGATTTTATTGTTATTTTAATATACTGAATATTGTGTCTAATTATTTTATAATTACACATTTTTTTACCATGTTAAACTGGCGGTTTTGATTTTTGAATTACTTGCTATAGAATTATTAAAAAACATTAAATTGCACATCATCAGAAATTAAAACTCACAAATATTTATGACGTGACGGTGCAATAGTAAAGGAAACCACAGCTAAAAAACGTAATCAAAGTTGACTCCAAATGAAATTCTAGGTTCTAACAGAAATTTCAGTTTCACATAGTTTATATTTTAAATATGATAATTTTGGAACCAATTTCCTTCTAATTAAAAAAAAAAAGAATTATAAAACTTAAATTAAAAACCAAATTTTTTTAATATATATATATATATATATATATATATATATATATATATATATATATATATATATATATATATATATATATATATATATATATATATATATATATATATATATATATATATTTATATATATATTTATATATATATATATATATATATATATATATATATATACTTCAAACTTCAAATGATATAGTTTTTCCTTACTACACATAAGTGTAGTTCGGATACTCCACGAGATGGCGATATATGTATATATCAATATATACACGCACGGGTAAATTTCCCCTCGCAAGAGGGGTTCCCTCGTAAGAGGGGACCAGCTGTTTAAAGAGAGGCTGGTTTGAAGAAACAGGTGCCTCTCGGGCAGCGAATAGGCGACAGTTTGTCGTCATAGAATTTGTGTAAATGCAAGTAGAGAATCATGGTTGAATTGGTTGGCCGCGTAGCTCAATGGTTAGAGCAGTGGAGCGCAAATCCAAAGGTTGTCGGTTCGATTCCGGCCGCTGACTTCCTTTTAACTGATTGGCTTTATTTGCATTTATATGATTCGTTTCAGATGGTGTAATAGTGCAAGATAAATATTTTCAAATATTTATATATTGATATATATATATATATATATATATATATATATATATATATATATATATATATATATATATATATATATATATATATATATATATATATATATATATATATATATATATATATATATATATATACATATATATATATATATATATATATATATATATTTATATATAATATTATATTTAAAATTAATTTTATTGGTTGCAAGAAAATATGTTATACAGGGTGGTTATTAAAATTTTTACTTTTTCAGAAGCGATTTTTAATATAAAAATTATTGACAAATTAGACTTTTTATACAACAAATTAGATCTCTAAAACAATGATCTCATGCCACCTAACTTTTATCTCTGAGGCCAATTTAAGGACCAGGTCTTCAAGACGAAAGTGCGTGACATGCGTGAGTTGAAGAAGCTTATCACCGCCGCTATCGAGGCCATCCCTTCGCAGACTCTCCGCAACGTGTCACGCGAGCTAGAGGTTTGTCTTGACGTGTGTCGTGCTACCAATGGGCGCATGTAAAGAGGCCTTAAAGTAATGTTTCAGAAAACTCGAGTGAGACCTACAAATTTTGAATCTGTATATGTTTTTTCAGATGATGCAAGTGTTAAAATGTGGAAATCGGACGTCAATTTTTTCTTTTTTTACGGTTTTTGATGCAGCAAGATTAATAATCAACTGATTGCATTTATGTTTTGATTTTCAAAATTGTCATAATTCAAGCTTTAATTTGATGTATAAAAGGTTTATTCTACGTTGAGTCTTATGTGTTTTATTAACGTCTAAACACCCTCAGAGACTTTATGGACACCCTGTATTTGTAGCCCGGCAGTTGTAAAGTCGAAACTGCAGGTCGAGCCACACGCGTTGCGGAGCATCTAAGCCGTGATGGACTCGAAATCATCAGTAATCCTGATGGCGTCGATTCAACTCTGGGATATCTTGCACTGGAGTCTTAAACGCTTTGTCTTTAACTACCCACAAGAAAAAAAAATCAGGCGGGGGGAGGTCTGGTGACCTCAATACCCAAGCTGTGGCTCCATCTCGACCAATCCAGCCTTTGTTTACATCGAAATCAGGCACAATCGAGAGTTTTTTCTTCAAAAATGAACTCTTACGCTAATAACTCGTTAAAATAAAAACAACTTGACATAACTCTTGTTTGCAAACAATTTTCAAAATGTCAAATTTGTGCTTTAATTTGATAAATAACAAGTTGCAAATGTAAAAAATTTCACAGTGAAATCAGCATCTATAATAGTAAAAATTAAAAAAAACACCCTGTATAATATTTGTAAAATGTGTGTTGAAAAAAAAATCAATAATTTTTTTGTTTAAGTAATTGTATAATAGAATAAAATTATATTTTTGAAATAATGTGTAAAAAATCAATACTAGTATCGGATTATTGTATGTTTGTTTTATGGAACTTGTAATATATTGTATAGAAATTTAAAAAAAAAAATTATATATATACGTGACAATATTCTTAAACCGACCGATTACGCTATGCCTTGGTTCGATTGTGAATCTTGTGATTTATAATTAAAAAAAATGTAGTTTTCATCAACTAAATTTACGTTTCTGATAGAAACCAGACTTTCATTTTGAGTTCACTCTCTAACATAACACTCCCTTCATAAATACATGCATGCAAACTTTTTTAATGATTAAGATAACCGACTTTAACTATGTTTACAACTATATTTTTAATATAATTTTTTGTACGTTATTTATTTCCAGAAAAAGAACCACTATAATTGTCAAATTAAGTCAACTAAATTCAAAAAATAAACAAAACACAAAAGTTATGAAAAAAGTATCAATAATATATTTTAAAATTAAAATATATTTAAAATTTAGAGCAAATATCTGTATTTCTACATTTGCATGTAATTTTTAAAGTTATATTCTTAAATATTTTATAATGTTTTTACACGGTTACAAAAAAGAATGCTCAGAAAACGCCTGTGCAACGTAAAATATTCTGCCGAGAACTCCGGAAAAATACATTTAGGTAGAATTTGGAAAAACGGCCAAAGACGAGCGAGTGCAACTCAATCATGACTCTAACATACGCCGCGCGCCGAGCCGCTCTCCCCATTATGCGCATATGTCGCATTTTTCTATTACTAGCTCTATGATGTTTTAACCTTTTGTATATAAGTGACAAAAAAACTCTTTTTTACACGAGTATCTTCTTTCTACCTCCCTCCGTTATCTTAAGTATCGTAAAAATTGAAATAATATTGTTGTATCTTAGCGGAAAACGAATGCGTACGATTTTATTATTATCGATTGATATGATAACTGCAAATACAAATTTCTCGTAATTTCGATAGCCTTTTTTTTGTAATATAAAAAACCTTATTTATATGAGGGGAAAAAAATGGCCGGTAAAATAATTATTAAAAAAATACGTGCAAATTAAAAAGGTTTTTATTTTAAACTATACATACAAATTAAGTATACAAGTCATAATATGATTCTTCACTTTTTTATCTATACGTAACAAAATAAAAATACAAAAATAATTAATTACAATTTTAATTTTCAAAAAAATTTAGTGTAACCCTCAAGCGCTCGGACAGGATCTGTCTCATTTTTGAGTTACTTTTTTTTAAATTTTAATTTTTTTGCAATTGCTCAAAAATTATGAAATTTGGTTACTTCCTCAAAAGTGTTGACTTACATCTTACAAATAAGTTGAGCGCGCAGATATGATTGCATTAATTGTTATTCTTAATTAAATTTTGATTTTGCGTGGACAGCCGTACCGGGTCTGGGACATCTGCATACCTGCTCTATATAAAATATATTTAAGGTCACCCCTTGAGCATTCGATCAATTTGGAGTAAAAATTTTATTACTCTGAGAGGTAAAAAAAATAAAGAGGGGACCTTTTTTTTGCAAAGAAAAATAATGTTAGGTATACAAAAAAAAATAAGGGATGTTAAAAGCTTTATTGCCTTTTTTGCCTTTTTGCATTAATTATTATTATATATTACAACACAATGCAGCTCTTTTGATGCTTCATTCATGTTTTTATAATATACACCAGCTTATGAAAATCAATATATAAAGAGTGTAAAAAAATACGCGTGTAGTGTGGTAAGAAAAGAAAAAAAACGAAGTACTAAATAGGGTTATAAAATAAAAATGGTAATTGTTAAAATCTAGTATAAAATATATGATCCCTGTAATTGGTAATGCCATATATATATTGCAAATATCTACCTCTAAAAGATTTTTATCAATCATTGCATTGGATTTAAAATTATGGCGCAGACATTACCTTAAGGTTTCTCCACATGAGCACCATTTGTACCTCGGTAGCGATCCAGTCACACTTCCAACTCGCGCCAAACGTTCTCCAGCATGGCAGGTGTCACAGCTTCAATAGCAGCTGTGATACGTAGCTTCAGGTCTCTGACTGTAGGCACTGGAATCTTGAATACCCCATCCTTCATGTACCCCCACAAAAAATAATCAGGTGGAGTGAGATCTGGGGACCTTGGAGCCCACGCTGTAGGACCATCACGACCCAGCCATCTCCCTGGAACACCTGGTTCAGGTAATGTCTCACTTCGAGTGCCCAGTTTGCTGGTGCCCCATCCTGTTGGAATGTTAGTTCATATCCCCACTCTTCTTGGGATTGCAGCATCTAAGGCACTGCATAATTCTCAAGCATGTCGAGGTAGGTTTCCCATCTTACAGTAGGCTCGTGGAAGAAAAATGGCCCGATGACACGATCGTGGAGTACAAAACACCATACGTTCACTTTTGAACTGTCTCTCTCGAAACTGCGGGAGAAGTCGGGTCGCTCAGTCGGGTTATCCACATTAAAAAATAAGCGATACTGCCTTTTGACTGTCGTAGAAGACCTTGAAGTTTCATACTAAAGAACACTTTGAGCTTTTTGATGGTCACTGAACATTTTGTGTTTTTGTTTACAGCAAAAACACGCACGTAAACATGAGAAAAATGGCATCTTTTTTCAAAAAAAAAACGCATGCGCCATCTAGCGCATAAAATAAACCGTGCAGCAAAAATAAAACACATTTTTTTAAATGTCAATTTCTAACCTACATTTTGATGTATGCTTAGTCTGGAATAAATGATTTATTATGGGATTTTTTAGCGTTAAGAATCGTGCCATTTTTTATAAACACCCTGTATATTAACCCTATCACATTTTGGTTTCAGAAAATTAAGAACTTTTTTACAGGAAAGTGTCTGAGATTGAGAGAAAATATTACAATTTATTTTACATTTTAATTTTGTGGTTGGGGAGTAAAATTATCAATTTATTACAATTTAGTGCACTTGTGAGTGGTTAGGTTGTTTATATTTAATTTGAATTTTCATTTTATTAGGAGCAAAGTTTTATTTTTAAAGTTTACAATTTAATTTTACTTTTTAACACTTTTGCTTGTTGAAAAAAAAAACAGAGGTAATTGAATTTTTGAATTTAATGTAATTTTTTTATTTTACGAAGCAAATTACAACGTTTTGAGATTTTATTTTCTCACTAATATTTTAATAACTTTATTTTCTTTTAATATTTTAATTAAAAATTAACTTATTTTGAATATTTTAATTTATTTTTTCATTGTTTAGGAGTGAATTTAAATTATTTTTCGAAAATAAAATTTAAATATAAATTTTTATCATGCCAGAAGAAAACGCAACTGTTGTTACTACAGTAAATATAGGCAAGTTATTGTCGTTAATTCCGATTTTTTACGGCGATACATCGGATGATATCAACGTTCAAACATTCTTAGACCACGTCAATTCAGTAGCAATTTTAGCGGGGTGGGACGATGCAACTGAATGTAATGTAGCATGTTTGAAGTTAAGCAAAATTGCTTTACAATTCAAAAATACTGACGAGGACATAAAAAATACTTCTATATGGGATACTATTTATCGCGTTTTAAAAGCACAGTTTACTACTACAGCACCTATACTTTTTCACCAGCATAATTTTGATCAATGTTGGGAAAAAAAAGATGAAACTGTACGTAACTTCGCGAATAGATTAAAGGGTATGGGCTGAAGAACTTTATCATCAGAGGGTGATAAGGCTACTTTAAGAATTACAAAACAGGAGTTTGAAATTAAATTACAAGATCGATTTTTATTTTCATTATTGCCTTCATTTTACTGACAATTGAAGCATTTTCAAATTCGTTGGTAATAATTATTTTATCTAGACCGTGCATTTGAGCAAATAATTGAAGTGTTTGTAGATATGCAAAAATCTATTTTATCTTTAATTATTAGTGTATTAGTTAAGTAAGCAAAATATAGCTGATGTTTCATAGCTAATGTTTTTGCAACGTTTATATAGTTACCTACTTTTTTTAAAACATTTTTAAAATAAAAATGTTGACTTTCATAATGAAGAGTCCATAAGCGGATAAGTGGACCGATTTTTTTTATATTTTCAGCATAGTGTATTGCATAATGATGTTGTGGTTTTAATTTAATTTTTGGAAAAAGTAATTTTCTCCCCGTTAAGTATTCTTTAATCAAGATATCTAAGTGTGAAATTTTCATATCATCCATAATAGTTGCACAAATATACTCACATATGCGTCGTAGTAACAAAATTTTTAGCCATACTGGATCATTATTATCTTTAATACAACTTTTAAAATAAAACGGTAAAAATCTAAATACAGTTCTCGTTTGAGAGGCAGTACCTATAAGACGTTTTGCATTGTATGGAAGAGCTATTGGTTTATTTTTTATTGAAGTATGATTAAAAAAATCCAGTTATAGTTGCATTAATTTCATCATTAGTGCACCACTTTTTTTTATAAGGTGTTTTATGGTAATACAAAAAACTGGTCCACTAATCCACTCAAAATAATCCTGGGCTAAACAGTTCACTAAAGACTAAAGAGGGTTGACATATATGAAAATTTTTAATTTTATTAAATGGAGAATTCAACTTAATACCGTTGTACATAATACACTAATTGTTAGCGATTTATTGAAGTGCCTCGTGATACGTTTTTGGGGTTCTCTCAACACTAATACATTTACGGTTATTATTAAAATTTTGTACACTAGCATTACAGAAACGACACACATGGCCACTATCAAAGTAACATATATAACCTCCCAACCAGTGCTGATTTAAGTTGTAACCTTGAAATATTAATTTTTTTTATTTTAATTTTATTCATTAAAATTAATTTATATATAAATAGATATGATTAAATTTAAAAAAAATATATATTTACATATATGTATAAGTCTGATTTTATGAAAAAAAAAGTTTTAAATTCATTTTATATTCATTTATATTCATTTTAAATTTGAAGAAACTAAATCTGAATTGAAATATTTCTATTTTACTTATATTAATTATATATATATATATATATATATATATATATATATATATATATATATATATATATATATATATATATATATATATATATATATATATATATATATATATATATATATATTTAATCATATCATATAATAATATAGATATAATAATTATAGTTATTTTTTTATAAAAAAATAATGACTTTATAAATTTTAAACACATGATTATATTTTATGTTTATAATGTCAAATATTGCAAGTTTATCTCCAAGTCAGTAAAGATGACTGACAAAGACACTTAATCTGTATTGTCTTGTAGTTTGGTGCTGAAATCTCTGCAATGTGTCTGTGCTAGCAACATTTGCAACCAGGGTATAGGACTGTCTTACCTTTGCTAAGCCCAATTTATGCTTTTTACTATCGTTTACTATTATGTACCTTTATATATTTTATTTATAAATGCATTATTTAAATTTTAAGGTTATATTTTTTTATTGCTGATTGCAATTCTTAACAATGAGTATTCTTCACATATTAAAATACATTATATTCAATGTACTATAAATATATAATAGTTTTTTCTATTTTAATATTTTTCTAACAAATTATTTTCCTTTTGGCTTAAAGTTAATATAAGATAAAATAAGATGCGATATTTTCTATTATTTGTTTTAGTTTTAGTAATATATAGTTAGTGAACTAATAATAAGGTATATCCATTTAATGTGGCTTGACATAACTACTATATACCTTGCAATAATATAATATTATTAAACTATACGCGTTTAAATAAATACATAACAAAAACAAAACTTTGCTTACATTTACAATTGCATTTTATTTAGGTATTAAAGTTAAAAAAAATCAATGTTTAAACTTTAAAATATTTATTGATTATTGTGTTTAAAAGTTTACAGTTACTACAGTTAATTTGTTACATAAAAGCAGCAATACAAAAAAGCACCAAATTAAAAACTTGCATGCAAATAGTATGTTGAACAAACATTTTTTTATCTTAAAGCAGAAAAAAAAGTTGGAAAAATACATTTATTTTTCGTTATTATTTTGGTGTTAACTACAATTATTTTTTTTACCAAAGTATATTAAATATTAAATTGCAACCAATTTAACACTTATTTACATAATATAAGCAAAAAATGAAAATTATTATTAAAAATACAATATTACATCACCTTTGCATGTTCTCTTTTCTCTATACTTTTAATTGTGACGTAACAAATATTTTAACGTAAAAGACAGATTTGTTTAGTCTAGCAGGAAGTGTTCTGTTCACATATAAAAGGACGACTAAATGAACAAGAGTTATCACCCCAACCTCCATTATAAACATATAAACAGTTTTGAGTTGTAACATTATCCATATTATGTTTTGTAGCAAAAAACGTGACGTCAGTTCCAGTTGACGTCCACTTCCAGTTTCCTTCCTGTGCAGCATCACTGCCACTAGACCAAGGAAAATTTTTAATTTTGTTATGTAGTTTCTCAACTTCCAGTTTAAGAGCGTCCCACTCTTGTCGTGTTTCTATGCTGACTAATTCCATACAATGTGCCTTGCAAAATTGATCAGCCTCAGCCCAGGACAACTTAGGCTCGTCGTAAGAGAAGAAATATCTCTTTTTGTTGATCATTTGTGTTGTCAAACCTGATAATATCAGCTCACATGGCAGTTTCTTTATGTCATCAAATGTTGCGTTTACTTGAGTGCAATTTTTATTTTGAGCCAGTTTGATTTGACTTAGTTCCTGTTTCATTTCAATTTGCCCCTTCTTCAATTCATTTCGGGTCACTATTTGACTTGCAACCTGTTTCAGTAATTTCTCTTGTGTCAGATTCATTTGTTTGAGTTCCTGCTTTATTTCAACTTGGGACTCTTTTATTTGACTTTGACCTTGCTTTATTACCTCTTGGGTCTGTATAATTTGACTCAGTTCAAGCTTTATTTCAGTTTGATTTTTGCTTAGTTTACACAGGGTCTGATTCAAATTCTCCTGATTATTTCTCACGACGTCCATCTTGTTTTCCAGTGCTCTCTGTTGTCCAGTCAATATTGACAACTGATAGTTTTCTTCTCCTCGCAACTCCAGCATCGTGTCTTCAGTTGTTTTTGCATTTTCTTTAAACTTCTTTGCAAGTTGTTTTATATCGTTACTTAGCTCAGTTAATTTAGATACGATATCTTGTGCCTGAAACATTTTAAAATAATTGTTAGTGAAACAAATTGTATATAAACGCACACAAACACATACACACACACACACACACACACACACATATATATATATATATATATATATATATATATATATATATATATATATATATATATATATATATATATATATATATATATATATATATATCGTCCTGGTCGCATCAAAAGGCCTTATCTCTATTAATCAGCATTCACTTTAGGCCCTATCTCCAGTGATCAGGAATTCACTTGAGGCCTTGTCTCCAGTGATCAGCATTTCACTTGAGGCCTCATATCCACTGATCAAATGAAAAGTAGGCCCTATCTCCAATGATCAGCTTTATACATATACAGTATAAAGCACTAAATTTGTTAAAGAGAAACTATTAGTCAACGAAATTACAATAGCAAAGTGTGTCTGCTGCTACATTTCTCCGCCTTCTCAGGCTAGTTGTGATTGCAGTGTTCAATGACATTAATATACGCACAACTCCTTGACTATGCACACCTTCTCTCTCTCTCTCTCTCTCTCTCTCTCTCTTTCTCTCTCTCAGAATCAGAGCATAAGCCGGGTAGTGCACAACATTCTATCTTTCTCTCTCTCTCTCTCTCTCTCTCTCTCTCTCTCTCTCTCTCTCTCTCTCTCTCTCTCTCTCTCTCTCTCTCTCTTTTGCAGAACTATAAAATATAAAGCTTGCCTAGTTAATTAAACAAAAAGACATTTTCTATAAACATTTTTTTTTGCATGTGATATAGTTGTTTTCACAGGATGTAAAATATCATAGAGAGTGAATTAGAGAGAGAGAGAGAGAGGGAGAGAGAGAGGATGTGCACCAGTTAGTCAAGGAGGTGTGCGTATAATTATGTCATTGGCCACTGCAATGACAACCAGCCTGAGAAGGCGGAGAACTGCTGCAGCAGACACACTTTGCTAGTGATATTTCTTCGACCAATTTATTTAAAGCTCTGTACTGTACACTCTTTTCCATAACTCGTGTAATGGAGGCGACGGCTTGCCGTTATTTCCCTAATAAAGGTAGCGCAACGCAACGCAAGGGTCGAAATAGTACCTTGAACCTAGAAGTCACTTTTTCAGGGTGGAAAAACTCATGTTGAAGTGCAGTTAAAAAATAATAAAAATTAAAGTTTTCCAAAATTAAACAAATTTTATTTTCGGGGGTAAAATAATATCACAAAAACAATGGTAACATGTTTAATTGCCCTCAACCTCTCCCTGGCTCTTAAAAAGGGTTGTTTGCACTTGAAAAGATATTATTTTTTTAAAAATCGCATTTTAATAAAAAGGGTGTCGATTCCTAAAGTAATCGACCACACTTAGAACGTTTATGTCTTCTAAATTTACCCACAGCCCTTTCCGGGTCCTCCAAGGGTTGGAAAACGACCTTTTTCTGCAAAATATTAGTTTCAGACATACCAATAAAAACGGTGTCGTTACCTAGTAATTCGACCACGCTTAGAACGTTTATGATGATTAAATTGACCCAAATCTCTTTTCAGGACCACCAAAGGTTGTAGATAACCTTTTTGTTTGAATAATGTCAATTTTAAGACATAAAGTTGAAAACGGTGACGATTAATAGGTAATTGACCACACCTAGAACGATAATTCTGACAAAACGGACTGAACATTTTTGCCAGACCAGAGGTTCTCCAAGAGTTGGAAAACACCCTTTTCAACGTTAGGTCTTAATCTGACTTTTTTCATACAAAAAAGTCGTTCTCCAACCATTAGAGGATCTAGCCTGGCAAGGCTTGGGTCTATTTAGTCAGCACAAACGTTCTCAACGAGGTCGATTACCTATGAATCGACACAGTTTTCAATGTTATGTCTTAAAATTGACATTATTTAAACAAAAAGGTCGTTCTACAACCGTTGGAGGTCGTGAAAAGTGTTTTGGGTCAATTTAATCAGCATAAACGTTCTAAGAGTGGTCAAGTTACTAGGAAACGACTCAGTTTTCATTGGTATGTCTTAAACTGACATTTTGCAGACTAGGGACGTTCGACTAGTGTCGTTTTTTATGTAAGAATAACGTAATTCTAAAACATTTTCCATGTTAATTTTAAACAATGAATAACATTGCTCAGCATAAAACAGACGAAATTTATTTCATTTTCTTTGCAAAAATTCAGATATTTTCTGTGTTTTATATTTTTTTTCTTACATACATTAAACACTTTAAAAATTGTTGTCAACAACAATGCTCTCAAAAATCTCATGAATAAAACCACCCTATATTTATTATTATTATTATTACTTTCTTTCTCTTGCTACGAAGTGTTATTACTACTTCCCTTTTTATTATAATTTTGTATGCAATTAAAAAATTTTCATTGGTGTTAGGTGTAAGAGTGGGCCAGGCATATCGTCAGGCTAAATCCAGGGCCTTTCAAAAATTTGTATTTTTTTTTATCTATGTATTTTTTTAATAAAGATGACAAATTATTTATTATTTATTTATATAAAACTTATTATAATATATTCTATTATGTTTCAAAATTGTTTCAAAATTATTTTAAAAAGCAATTTTATTTTAAGTTAGACTGTAAACATTACGCCAAAATACTCTTTGCGTTTTTTTTAAAAAACATTCTGATATCAATTTTGAAAATTATTGAAAAACGACAGAACATATTTAAAGAAAGTTTTTAAACCTATGCCATTATTATTTAAATTTGATAAAGAATATTTTCAGATAATAGAAATGACGTGCAAGTTTTCTTTTGTTAAATGTCAGCAAGCTGTCTTTAAAATAAAAACCTATTCAAGTTTAAATTTTTTAATGTATTATATATGAAAACTTTGAATTGAATTTGTGTCTGTTTGTATTGTAATTAAAATGTACTTGAATATTTGTATTTTTTTTCTTGTATTTTTGAAGACGTAGAATAAATTAAAAAAAAAAACATATTCTTTATCCTAACATATCTAAATATCAAGGTTGATGTGGCTGGAGTAATATATTTCTCAAATTGTTTTACATTGCAAAAATTGCAGCTTCATGTTTATGATAACATAACCTGCCAGTTTCCGTGGTCTAGTAAGCTGTGACGTCACAAACCTACATATGTGAATTTTTAATTGAAAAATTATTTACAAATATATTTATTTTCGCCTAACAAACCAAAATATTTAGGTATATTAGGATATTTTGCCAGTTTTCTAATTAAGGTTTCCGAAGCATTTAAGGGATTCAGCAACTAACTGATATCTTTCAAACTAGACAGTCGCGATAGAAAAATAAACAAAAAATAAAGTAAAAGTGCTATTTTATAGTTAAGATACGTCCAACATGTGAAAGTACGTTCAAATATTTAAATTATTACAATTTAAAGATTTAATGTAAATGTTGAAACTTAATTTTTTTAAAATAGAAGTAAATAATAATACACTTTTTTTACGTTTTATATAATTTTTTTTTAAATAATATATTGTAAAGTTACTTATTTTTGTTTATTTTTTTTAAGTGGTTTAAGTTTGTAGGTTGGGCAGGTTTGTTTCTATGTCTTCTGAAGATTTGTGAAACCTAAGTTCCTTATCTAAAAATGCCTTTCTTAGGTCTGTAAAGCTATTTGAAGAGACAGATTAATTTAATATGCTTTCGCGGAGTTCGTGGTGTTGTTTCGCAATTAGAAAAACTTCCTGATCGTTCGAATAATGCTGTAGGGTTTACTCAATCTACTTTAAAATTAGAACAAGTAACTTGTCTTAATAATTGTTCTACCCTAGCTTTTGGAGTACTAGTTCTAACTTTTAAAACAATTTGTTTGCGCGTCTTAATAGGAATAGGAAGTTTACTATCTTTTATTAAAATTTAAAAAAATAGCAATTTTTATAAAATTAAAATTTTAAAATATTTTTAAAACAAATTTTTGGTATCAGAAAATCAATAAAAAATAATTTCTTTTCATTTAAAAATTATAAAAATTCGAGCGCCTCCACCATCCAAGAAAAGTGTGACCGCTTGTTACGGTGACGCCAAGAAATATAGACAATCTTCCACACATCTGATAGAAATTGTAGCACGTCGCGATAAGCCCTCAATTTATTTATCAGCTTGCTTATACTTTCCTGTATGAATATGAACCTATGAATGTTAGAATATGCAAAGCTGGACCTTTTTACGGCAAGTACACTTATCATAAGACCCTTCCTTGCTGTTGTATAGCTAAAGTCCTGTATATCATATGGAGCGGAGGAAAGTCTAATGTCCTCCCGGTCCGACTCAAGCTATCTACTATAAACCACTGGGTTCAATAATAGTCTAGGGAAGTTTTTAATGATGAAATAAAATATTAATTTATTATTTTATTGCCAAAAAATAGTTTATTATTTTTTATATTATATATTTGAACAACTACAATCTGTTTAAGTACTTCAATCGCTAATTTTTCTCTTTCCTTTGAATTTAAAAAAGCAAAATTTTAAATGGCAATTGTAAAATGAACTGAGGGGTTTAAAAAATATTGATATGCTTTGAAAAGTATCACAAACAGTAGCTTTAAACCAAAATTGCATAAATTTTTTACATATTCTAATTTTAATTCATAATAAAACATTTTAACTCGCAATGCGAAAATAATATTCGGTAACAGCGTGACGTAGATATTAAACTATAGGGAGAAAGGGAGAGAGAAAAAAGTGGCTGAATAGAGCTAGGAAAAACTCCCAGGTAAAATAAAAATCAAAAGCACAAATTGTGACATATAAAAATAAATGTCTATATTTACAGTTATTATTATTTCGCTAATATTATTTTCATTTTCATACGTATATTATATGATTTTATATTTTATTAAAATATACTAACATATACTAATATAATAACAATTTAATATATGGTAAAATAATAATAAATAAATAAAATAATAATAAATAGAACTAACTCATACAGTAAAACCTCGATGTAGCAAACTTGAATACAGCGAAATTTCATTATAGCAAAATAATTTCAAGTCCCACCGAAAATTACATGTAAAAGCATAGGCAAACCCCGTAATAACGAAGTTTCGTAATATAGCAAAGTCCAAAAAAGAAAAAAAAATTACCCAAAAATATGTAAAAATAATAATAATAATAAATACAGACTTTCGTCGATTATTCGCTCTCTTTGAACGCTAGATAGATAGAGACGCTACATGATGATAATATAGTATTTCAAACTGTTGTTTATTTATTTTTCATTTTGCTCAAAATTCAAGTCTCTCATATTTTGAAGTACATAAATTAATTTATGATTGCATATTGTTGAACGAACAATAAAAAAAAATATTGAGAATAGTAATCTTTGAGTAATCCTTACAAATATTAAAGTTCCATATTTTTTTTATTTTTTTTCTTTTCTTATACATATTATTATTATTATTTTTCATAAAGTTGCATTATTTACATGTGCGCAGTATTTTGCTTCATTTCGCGACTGCATTGATTCATCTAATTTTTTGTTATTGTAGCTCATCTTTCTTTCACACAGCTTATAAAATGCTTATTTAAATATGCGTTAGTGAAGCAAATATCAATATAGATAATATATTTTATAAACTATTTTATATTATAATATGTGCAAAACAAAACAGCCCTACCTGGCGTACCATAGTATAGAATAGTTAGATGCAAAAGCATACATTTGACATTGGCTGTAAATGTCATTTTCTCTTACTAACCGGGAGAGAAATGAACCATGCAGCCAATACAAATCTCTGCTGTTGCACCTGACGCGAACAATACGGATTTGTTAAAAAAAATTGTAAAAATATTTGTCAAATGTTTAGATGAGGTAATATTTTTATCTACCCTGACTGTCGTTTATGTGATGTAGTATTCACAAACTCGCCCCCCCCCTCTTTTTACCTGGAGTGCAGTGATGCCGTCTCGTAAGTTGTACGTCATACTTACGAGAGCAAGCTACCTGAGTGATTTTTTTCTTTAATTACCAGAGTGGCGCAGAAAAATAAAATAGGTGTAATTTTTTCTACAATAAACTTTAGAACCTTTTAAAAAATACTTGTCTAACCCCTAAACTTCCTCTTTAAAATATCATTTAAATTTTATGAGGTAAATTTTAAAATAGAAAAATTTATAACATTTAATGCATCATTTAATTGATAATATACAAGGTAAACTATATTCTTGTCATTAAAAATATTAAAGCAAATAAACTTCTTGCTCGATATTTGGTTTCACAAATATTTATTCCTATCGTATTGGCTGGGCTATACATAATGTAACAAAACTATGGAACATAGCTAACTTCTATAGGATTTTTGGCTGTTTTCCTATATTGCCAGGCAACACATAAACGAATGGACAGCTCTTTCTTAAAAGAGTTTAAAATTTTTTTTGGAAAGTACAGTTTTTCATTTAACAATTTTGGCACAAGTTAAAATTTTTTTATAACACCTCACGTTTTCAAATTATATTGGCTCCTTTGATCTATGAGTTATAAAAAGGTTCTTGATATCCAGTATTTCTGTTTTTGAAAATAATGTATAATAGGCAATTTAAGATCAGACATCCAGTTTTAATGTTTTTTAAATTTGTAAACAAGGGCTTTTTTTAAAGTTTTTAAAACATAAAAAACAAATTTTGAGGCACAAAAACTTAAAATGGCTTGTTTTTACAAAAAACCAACTATTTTGAAAATAATCATTTTAAATGCATATTGCAAACTATAAATCACTGGAACCTTATTTATCAAACCAGCAAAATAAAAAATTACAAAATATGCCCTTTGATTATGTTAAGAATGCTTTTAAAACACCTTGAATATGTTTAGAATGCTTTTAAAACACTTTGATTATGTTTAGAATGCTTTTAAAACAATTTGATTATGTATAGAATGTTTTTAAAACACTTTGATTATGTTTAGAATGTTTTTAGAACACTCTACATTATATTTGGTAAATTTGTGGAAATACTCCGCTTGTTATTTTTTAATTTTTGTTAGAAAAGGTGTTAAGAGGATCCATTTACTTGAAATAAGAATCCTGTAAGAAAATTTAACAAAAATGATTTAGGTGACTGGTAAATTTAAGTTGTCATAAATCAAAGGATATTTACCCTTAAATCAAATTCAAGGCTCAATACCGGGTGTTAATAATTAAAAATACAGATTTAAAAAAGTTTTTGAAATTTTTAAGAATTTTATTTTTAGTTCAGAATTTGTTTGCAATACAGTATGTCTAAAATGTGTAGCACAAAAAAACTTGAGTTCTTCGTAACTTTAAAAGAAAAATTAAGTAAAGTTTAACTGCCAGTTATAAAATAAAAAAAGAGCAAATTAATAAAATTCATAAAAATTTGATAGTCAATAATGATAGCTGCAACAAAAATTGGTAAATAATTACATAAAAATAATCAATAATTTAGAATTACTTTGAACAAATTATTGGAATAAATTTTCAACCTAATAAATTTTCTCGACTCAAAAACTAAGTTAATCGTGATTATTTAAGTTCAAATATTACAAATATATTACAAATAAATAATGAGGTTTGTAACAAAAAATTCAAACAACTAAATATTTTGGCCGGATAACTATTTTAAAATTCAAATTAAGCGTCAAACTTTGTCAAAGTATTTTTAAATTTATGATAATATTAAATGAACCAATGTATATAATTTCAATGCATTTGCTTCATTTTTTTATGAATGCAAACAAACAAAACATTTTATATATAAAACACAATATACAACATTAAAACGCAAAAGTTAATATCTTACCTCAGATGTAATTTCCTGACAGCTGCACTGCATCATCAGCAAAACTAGAAGAATCGTTTTGAAGAACATTTCTGTAAAATACAACATTAATATAAATAAGTAGATTTTTATAACAAGCCTACTAATTGTTAAATCTTAAATATGATTTTTTTATTACTATATATATATATATATATATATATATATCTATATATATATATATATATATATATATATATATATATATATATATATATATATATATATATATATATATATATATATATATATATATATATATATATATATATATATATATATATATATATATATATTTATATATATATATATATGTATATATATATATATATATATATATATATGTTTATATATATATATATATATATATATATATATATATATATATATATATATATATATATATATATATATATATACTATATACACTATATATCGCAATTATAATTAATAATGAAATACAAATGACATAAAAAACTTTTTAATGTTTATTCGAAATTAAATATTGTTTAGGTGGATTTGTGATATAAAATATTTTTGAACATAAAAATATAGAAAGTAATGAAATAAGAGTATTGACATTTTTTAAAATAATTTGTGTATTTTGCAATTTTGTTATCTTCCATGTCAAAAGTTAAATAATTTGATATGAACAAATCAACAGCAATACAATAATTTATCTCTCGTCCGATTGTTGCATTTTTGCTTTTTTCATTTTTAAGCTCACTTGTATTAACAATTATTAATGTTTCATTTTGAAATGTCAATTAAAAAAAAACACTGAAAAAAATGTTGTTTTTTTTATATTTAAAAAAAAAATTAAATCATGGGTTGTTTAAAGTTATTAAAAAAGACAATAATAACTTTATATATTATTTAGTTACCGATCTATGGTTTTTTTAAACCATTGATTGTGTTTAAAGATCAACGCAAAATTATCAATAATAAAATAAATTTTTGTAACTAAATAAATAAAATAAGTAAATAAAAAAGCACTTACTTGATCTGCATAATCGTGACTTGAAAATATTTAATAATTTTGATTTACGTTGTATTTTATTTAGATTATAAAATTTACTTTAAAAATAAAAATTTAGCATATAAATTACTTATATTTACAAATTTTCTCAATTTAATGATATTTTAAAAAAAGAAAAATCACACCCTCAAACAAAAATAATAATTTCAGGGATGGATTTAGAAATATATAAAATATCAAAAAAAAATTTTAAGTTTTTTAGTTAAATATAAATTTATGTAACTTGAAATCTTCAATAAAACAATTATGTATGTTTAAAACATCAACAAAATTTGTACAAATCAATTAAAAAACAAAATA
This sequence comes from Ecdyonurus torrentis, assembly GCA_949318235.1. Taxonomy (NCBI): domain Eukaryota; kingdom Metazoa; phylum Arthropoda; class Insecta; order Ephemeroptera; family Heptageniidae; genus Ecdyonurus; species Ecdyonurus torrentis. Next base: position 50,065,288 of record OX439131.1, on the reverse strand, counting down.
AAATAAAGCTTAATAATAATTTTTTAAATAAGTTACTTTATAATGCTAAATAATATTTATAACGGTGAACAATATAAAAAACAAAACATGTCTTTTGCAAATCAACACAATTGTTTCTTCGTGTTAAATGAAGTTAATATAAAAGAGATAAGAACGATCATGTTTATAAGTCAACTTACTTAACATATCTGCTTTGTAAGAACATAGCGATGCAAACTATATTGTTTTTTTTTATAACGATTACCTACTAAATTTTATTTTTAAATAATTCCGTATTACATAACTAAGTAAAGCATTATTTACATGACGCGTAAATTGGACACACGTCAACGTGCGTAGACGCGTGTAACAAAGTTGGAACAATATAAACCAATGGAGTTGTTCACATGTAATTTTCAAAAACCATGTGAACGGCTCCATTTGTTTTCATTGTTCCAACCTTGTTACGCGCGTCGACGCACGTTGACGCGCGTCAAATTTACGCGTCATGTGCATAATGCTTAAAAACACTAAAAATTTTCTTATTTTTTTATTTATTGAATTTTTAATATAAGGTATATATTCAGCAAAATAATCTTTGCAATAAAAAAATCGTATCAAATTTGTCAAAAACATTTATAAACGAAGAAAATGGAAATAAAACTATATACAGCTTACAAGAAAACATTACAAAAATTTAATATTGTTTTATTTTGTAGTTTTAAGATTAAAGCCAAAAGTAGAATGTTATTACATAATATATTTTCTAATATGTTTATCTCTTATAATAATAACATAATAATAATTATTAACGCTTTTTATTTAGTATATAGAAATTTTCTATAAACTTCAGTATACTTATAGTTATAGTATCATTATACTCACTTTATATATATATATATATATATATATATATATATATATATATATATATATATATATATATATATATATATATATATATATATATATATATATATTTGTTATATACTTATATATATACTATATATATAATGTTTTAGTATCATTATATTAAAAGAATATGCTTTGTTAAACTATTGAAATTTAATTTTAATGTGCCAGTGATTAACTAGGCCTCTCAATTTGAAATATATAATATAAAAATATAGTGATTAAAAATTGTAAATTATTTAGTTTAATTAAAACAAGCGTGCTTATACTTACCAAAGTTATGTTTTGCAGAATTGTGACGTCAAAAGTGGTTTCGTCTTGTAGACAAGTGTTGGTGTAATGAAAATTATTTCTCTCAATTTGTTCTTTTTATACTCAAATTATCAACAATGCACGTGCTAGGTTTTCCCTACCCTCATTTTTATATTATGCACATGTTCAACTTTTGATCTTGATATCCTTGTTGTTGCGGTTACTTAGATCACTTGGTGTCACTTTGACGTCATGGTGTTTCTTATAACTTGCAATGCATGTAAGTATTTCATCATTTTATTGATCAAATCATGAACAAAAAAAAAATAAAAAATACAAATAAATAATAGTTAGCTTGATTTTTTAATTTTTAGATAATGTCCAAAGTTATAAGTTTGTTTAATTTTTAGATAATGTCAAAATCTTGATAACGCTTGCCATGTTAAAATAAATTTACAATATAGAGCTAAATAAAGTAACATAGGAACTTTTATCGTAGCATAAATAATATTAAATAAAAACACCACAAATCGTTAAGTATATTAAGGATTTATATATTTAATTGAATTTTTATTGAATGCAATTAAAAATTATTCTGAACTGCAATTTTAATGTTCCATGAATGTGACAATAAAATAGGTTTTTAACTGAAAAACAATTATGTTATTCAGCATGAAATTGTTAGTGGAAATAGTTAATCATTAGTAATTTGCCTTTTTATCAGTGATCTACAATTTTTGTATTGTCCAGTGTACATTATTGAATTTGTTAAAGAATTAAAATCATGTAGTGTGATTTCAGAACTTTAGTATGTTATTTAAATTTGAATACATGTTATCGTAATTTAACGAACTCGCATAGCCGAGTGGTAAAAGCATCTGACTTGTAACTCTTGACTCTTTTCCGAGTGTAGGTTTAAGCTAATGTTTGGTGCGTACATAAGAGAAGTGTGAGTGTGTGTGAGAGAGACAGAGAGAGACAGAGAGACATAGAGAGAGAGAGAGAGAGAGAGAGAGAGAGAGAGAGAGAGAGCACAGTGCACTTATACGTGCAATCCATGACACCACACAGCATTCAGAAGTTGCTGGATTGGTTGCACCACGTGACCAGTCTGCCGAGAGGTTTTCACGGTTTCTCTAGGATGAAATACCGGGCTATGTAAATACGTTGTTGCCAGCCCGTATATATGTGCATTGCCGTATTAATATGACAATGTGTTGACTTTGACTGGAGTGGATGTTGCACAATTTCACATTAAAGTAAGCCAAAAAAAAAAATAATATTAATAAAAAAGTAAACTTTCTATTAATTTTTTTTATTTAAAATTTTTCGTTATATATCGAACACATTTTTCGTCTAGCTAAGATCATCACTTGGATCGTGTCGGCTGGTTTAAATATCAATCGTAATTAAACACTCATATTTTTTTTATACATATATTAATATTGAAAGGCTTTGGCTTTCGTGTTACACCGTGTGATATAACTTATAAACTTATAAGAACTTATAAAACTTATCCAGAATATCTTTTCAATGTCAGTTTACTGCTTATATCACACGGTGTATCACGAAAGCCGAACACTTACAATAATTCCTGTGTAAAATAGGCGCTAAATTACAAACTCTCATAACTTTATTTATATTGTCCATATTTATTTAAATACGAAATCAAATTATACTTTTTTTTAACTATGTAATAAAGTTTAAAGAAATATATATTTCTTTATTCAAGCTTTTACAAAATTTGAGTATAATTAGTAATGAGTGTGTGAGTGAGTGAGTGAGTGAGTGAGTGAGTGAGTGAGTGAGTGAGTGAGTGAGTGAGTGAGTGAGTGAGTGAGTGAGTGAGTGAGTGAGTGAGTGAGTGAGTGAGTGAGTGAGTGAGTGAGTGAGTGAGTGAGTGAGTGAGTGAGTGAGTGAGTGAGTGAGTGAGTGAGTGAGTGAGTGAGTGAGTGAGTGAGTGAGTGAGTGAGTGAGTGAGTGAGTGAGTGAGTGAGTGAGTGAGTGAGTGAGTGAGTGAGTGAGTGAGTGAGTGAGTGAGTGAGTGAGTGAGTGAGTGAGTGAGTGAGTGAGTGAGTGAGTGAGTGAGTGAGTGAGTGAGTGAGTGAGTGAGTGAGTGAGTGAGTGAGTGAGTGAGTGAGTGAGTGAGTGAGTGAGTGAGTGAGTGAGTGAGTGAGTGAGTGAGTGAGTGAGTGAGTGAGTGAGTGAGTGAGTGAGTGAGTGAGTGAGTGAGTGAGTGAGTGAGTGAGTGAGTGAGTGAGTGAGTGAGTGAGTGAGTGAGTGAGTGAGTGAGTGAGTGAGTGAGTGAGTGAGTGAGTGAGTGAGTGAGTGAGTGAGTGAGTGAGTGAGTGAGTGAGTGAGTGAGTGAGTGAGTGAGTGAGTGAGTGAGTGAGTGAGTGAGTGAGTGAGTGAGTGAGTGAGTGAGTGAGTGAGTGAGTGAGTGAGTGAGTGAGTGAGTGAGTGAGTGAGTGAGTGAGTGAGTGAGTGAGTGAGTGAGTGAGTGAGTGAGTGAGTGAGTGAGTGAGTGAGTGAGTGAGTGAGTGAGTGAGTGAGTGAGTGAGTGAGTGAGTGAGTGAGTGAGTGAGTGAGTGAGTGAGTGAGTGAGTGAGTGAGTGAGTGAGTGAGTGAGTGAGTGAGTGAGTGAGTGAGTGAGTGAGTGAGTGAGTGAGTGAGTGAGTGAGTGAGTGAGTGAGTGAGTGAGTGAGTGAGTGAGTGAGTGAGTGAGTGAGTGAGTGAGTGAGTGAGTGAGTGAGTGAGTGAGTGAGTGAGTGAGTGAGTGAGTGAGTGAGTGAGTGAGTGAGTGAGTGAGTGAGTGAGTGAGTGAGTGAGTGAGTGAGTGAGTGAGTGAGTGAGTGAGTGAGTGAGTGAGTGAGTGAGTGAGTGAGTGAGTGAGTGAGTGAGTGAGTGAGTGAGTGAGTGAGTGAGTGAGTGAGTGAGTGAGTGAGTGAGTGAGTGAGTGAGTGAGTGAGTGAGTGAGTGAGTGAGTGAGTGAGTGAGTGAGTGAGTGAGTGAGTGAGTGAGTGAGTGAGTGAGTGAGTGAGTGAGTGAGTGAGTGAGTGAGTGAGTGAGTGAGTGAGTGAGTGAGTGAGTGAGTGAGTGAGTGAGTGAGTGAGTGAGTGAGTGAGTGAGTGAGTGAGTGAGTGAGTGAGTGAGTGAGTGAGTGAGTGAGTGAGTGAGTGAGTGAGTGAGTGAGTGAGTGAGTGAGTGAGTGAGTGAGTGAGTGAGTGAGTGAGTGAGTGAGTGAGTGAGTGAGTGAGTGAGTGAGTGAGTGAGTGAGTGAGTGAGTGAGTGAGTGAGTGAGTGAGTGAGTGAGTGAGTGAGTGAGTGAGTGAGTGAGTGAGTGAGTGAGTGAGTGAGTGAGTGAGTGAGTGAGTGAGTGAGTGAGTGAGTGAGTGAGTGAGTGAGTGAGTGAGTGAGTGAGTGAGTGAGTGAGTGAGTGAGTGAGTGAGTGAGTGAGTGAGTGAGTGAGTGAGTGAGTGAGTGAGTGAATGAATGAATGAATGAATGAATGAATGAATGAATGAATGAATGAATGAATGAATGAATGAATGAATGAATGAATGAATGAATGAATGAATGAATAAATGAATGAATGAAAGAATGAATGAATGAATAAATGAATGAATGAATGAATAAATGCAAAAGGTATTGTAATTACTTATTCGTGTAGTAGTGAATAACTTAACGCAGTTATAAAAAATCAGTAATATAACCAAGTATAATTATTCTTATTTTTTTTTTATTATTCGCTGTCTATATTTACAAATATTTAGTTAACTGTCGCAGTAGCTAATTTTACATAAATAGAACAAGCAATTAGTTGAGTAGGAAAGTGTGTGATGACGTACGTTATGTATAACTCGGATATTGCTGAAATATGTGTGGTTTATATGACATCATTTTTTTATCAGCTTCCTTGCCTTGGTACATACTGTAAGTAAGTGAGACACCACTAACTTTTCTACACTCTAAAATATATTTGTACTTAATAAGATAGCAATAATTGTGTTGGTATAAAGGCATAGACAAAAAAAAACATTATAATGTGCTTTTTATTAAATATTCACTACAAAAAAATTTTTAAAAGATTGTACACATTTTTGCAATACTTAACGTATTGCGGAATCAACGGTTATGACGTCACTATACGTTGACAAGATAACGATAAAAATGTAAATGGCGTCACAAGCGTTATAAAGTCAGGTTAGAATAAACGTATAACTTAGCCGTTACAAATCTATGATTTTTGTATTTAATCCTAACGCTTGTGACGTCACTGAACGTTTTTATTGTTGAAATAACATCGTTTAGTGACGTCATAACCGTTGATTACACAATACTAATAGCATTGCACAACTGTGCACAACTCAAATTTTAAGGGTTAACCGACCCATGGGTTCTCAGAGGTCATCAGGGGTTGGGTTTAAACAATTTTGTTGGTCATCATTGTTCTTGCAAGGTCAAATTACCCCAGTTGGACCGTTTTTTCCATTGAAATCGGAGAACTCAAATTTTAAGGGTCAACCGACACTTAGGTCCTCAGGGGTCCTTAGGGGTTGGGTTTAAACAATTTTGGTGGTCATCACTGTTCTCGCAAGTTCCAGTTACCCCAGTCAGGACGTCTGTTTCATCAAAATCGGTGAACTTTGATTTTGGGGTTTTTTCACCCCAAACTACCCCTAGAGGTTGGCCAAATTTAATGTGGCGTCCCATAATTATGAACTTATGTTTTTAACCGCTCCACGGATGACCTTTATTGGTCACCGAAACCGGCACCAGATTGGGTTTTCATGAGGTCTACTATGCGCCCTTGTAATCGATTATAGTTATGTTCACAACCCCTAAAAAGGGTGAAAGAGGTTGATCTAGGGTTTGAAACTTAGACACCTTAAAGTTAATTTAAATGTCTTAACATTCACTAAGTTTACAGTCCCTGCGTTAATTTTAATTCTCTCTAACAAAATGGTCTTTTTAGCTATAATTCCTATGTTATTTGCATGTAGAGCGACTTTCTGCCACTGGTTTGTTGCTTAAGGTCGCGACGGGGGCGTGGCTCGCCGTTGTCGAAGAGGACCATTAAGAAAAGAAGATTAAAAAAAAAGTTCGATTTTCATTTCGGTTGTCAATTGTTTGATGCCAGCATACAAAAAGTTTTACTTAAAATTACACTAAAAATAAGATTAGATTTTTTGTCAAACATAAGTACTATTATAAGTTTATTTACTTATATTTTAGTATATATAAAAAAAACTTTAAACCAGTAAATTTGTATGTTTTATAGTAGAAACCAAAAGTAAACAGTTTAAATATACCAAAATTCTGTGTTGATTTTTGTCGTTGGATTTGTTTATAAACTTTGTCAAGTTGGCTGCCATGTAAAAGTTTATCAATGTTTATTATTGCCAGCTGCAGATTGTACAAAGTGAGAAAATTATAAAAAAACAATTGAAATTAAGGTAATTAGAACATAAAAACATAAGTCAGGTGTGATATTTAAATATTTATACCCATGGTTTTGTGACCGTTACGTTAGAAACTGTTTAAATATTTGAAAATAGAAGAACTTTGTGTTTGAATATGAAGTTGTTTAGAGATTCATATTTAACCTGTTGACGTCATATTACGTGCTATAGAGCGGCTGGACTCTTGCGCCGACATACGTAATATTACGTTCTAATGCTTCTGCGCTAGCATTTTACTTCGTACGGGCGGCCCGTAGTGTATTTATGGGGCGCCGTCGTAAACAGGTTAAAGATCTTAATTAGTAATTAGTAAAAAGTAATGTGAACAAAGTAGGGTCCATAGTTTTTTTAATTATATAGAGCGGTCTCACTTATATTTAATAGCCGCCATTTTGTTGGTCAGGAATACATAGGCCAGCATAGTAAAAACAGTTTTTTAAATTTTTTTATAGCAAAAGACGATTCTAAGATCAACCAAAACCTTATTTGTACCTCCTAATAGTGTGTATGCATTCATGTTAAAGTCGACGCCATGTTAGATCACTCAATAACATAGGTGACATAGAAAAATAAATTATTTTGCCAGTTGAAAACCACTATTTAATATTTTTGAGAGCATTGATGTTGTAAATATGTTGCATTAGTATCTCAAGTATATGAGAAAAATAACATGAACAAAAAATAAACAGAATTTTCAAAGAAAATGGCTAAAATAAACGTTTGTCCTAAGCTGAGCAATGTTATTTATTATAACAGTATAGCCTCCAAGTGTATTAAATATGATGTTAAACGGATACCCCCCATATAAGCTGTAAGAATATTCGTTTAGTTAAAATAAACTATTTTTATGTTAAAAATTAGTAAAACTGACGTTTTCCCTATGCTGGACAATGATCCGTATTCTCAGATAAATATTTGGTTTTAATTTGTTTTTTATTTGCTGCAAAAATTAACCCAGGTAAAAAAAATAGGTAGAGGTGACTTTTGAGAAGCCTTCCGAAAGAGAGTAGCCTTCCTAAAAGAGGGTCCCTGTGGCCTCATCGAGTGGGAAAAATGTATTCTTTCGGTCTCACTGTGGGTCTTGTGGTTCATCCACGCTTGAATACCACTCTCTTTCCACTCGATGAGGCCACAGTACCCTCTTTTTGGAAGGCCACTCTCTTTCAGAAGGCTTCTTAAAAGTCACCTCTATTTATTTTTTATTCCTGGGTGCGGGGCGATTCCCCACCCTCCTCCTCGGCACATTTTCCCTTTTGGGAGGCCAGTCAGATTTTACCCCCTGACCAAAATTTTGAAGTTACGCCAGTAATGGAAATCAATAGACTGGTTGCACTCATATTTATGAGCCACCATTTTTTTGTAAGGAAACATAGTCCAGCAGAGGAAAAAAATCTTTTTTAATTTCCAAATAGCAAAAGAAGGTTCAAAGCTCAATCAAAGTCTTATTTGTAGCTCCTAATAAGCTACAAGAAAATCAGAAAAACTTAAAATACATTCTTTCAATGTTAAAAATTAGTAAAAAAGATGTTTCCCCTATGCTGGACAATGTATTAGGCACCACAAACATGGCGACAAAGCGCAAGGAAGTGTAAGGAAATATGAATAAGGGGGAATAGTTTTTAATTTATATCTCGTAAATCGTGTTCTTAATTTAAATATTAAATTTTATATTTATTTTAAATTTTGCTTCAAGTGTTACCGTAATTTTTATTTTCTTACCGGTGTTTGCATAAAGGCATAGACCATTTTATCTTGGCATTTATCTTCGGTGCTAAATTTGGATTTTGAGACAACTTAAGCTTTTCATGTAAATCCTATCGAGTATTTTGTGATATAAATGATTATTTTTTTCTGTGGTCTATTCTTTTTAGTTTGAAAATTACATAGAACAGTTAACATTTCAAATTACTAACAGTTAATAATAAATTTATATATTGTTGCAATTGAGATGGATTTAAAAATCAATATTTGTGCTGCACACTACACAATAACTTGCACATCCTTGCGCTTCATCGCCATGCTTGTGGTGCCTAATACATAGTCCAGCATACGGGAAACAGCATTTCTACTAAATGTTCACATAAAAATAGTTTATTTTAACTGAACGAATATTCTTGTAGCTTATTAGTAGCTAGAAATAAGCCTTTGATTGAGCTTTGAAGCTTCTTTTGCTAATAAAAAAAATTAAAAATGACATTTTTTCCTATGCTGGCCTATTAAATGCCCAAGATCTTGAGTAACTTATGTTGCAAAATAATGCAATTTTTTTGTAATCTTGCAAGATCTTGCAAGAATTTTGATGTGTTGCATGAATGATTTAAATTTGCAAATATTACGTGACAGTTATAGGTGACAATATAAAATAAAATTTATTTAGTAATTTATATTTATTTTACCCATCCAAGTATTGAAGCTCGACGTTGACTGACTTTGAAGATCATCATGAAGCAGCCTGAAACATTCTGACAGATTAGTTAACTAATCTGTCAATTGTTGAATGTTCTATTTATACCGCGATAATGTTTTTACTTGTTTTTCATGACTTCAAATGTAATACTAACCCAAAATATTTAATCTGGGGTGAAATTAGTGCCAAATTATTTATATTTAAATAGAATAATGAAAATACTTATTTCAATAACAAAAAATGCTTATTTTTTGTAAATTAAAGTTAAAAAGATTTGATGGTAAATTTAAGTACAACTTGAACACTTAACTCTAACTTTGTTAATTTTGCTTAATTTTTGTTAAAAATAGGGGTTGTGCAATCTTTTGCAAAGTTTTTGCAAGAAATTTTCAAAAGTTTTTAAATAAAAACAATTGACAAATAAAAAGAAAATAAAATTTTTACGCCACAATAACTGGATAATATCCGTGTTTTTTAACTTGCATCTTGTGCAAGATTATTTAAAAATTACTCAAGATAAATGATAACATTGTGCAAGACAAATATTCTTGCAAAGATAACTTACTTGTGTAAGACTTTGCACTTCTTGTGCAAGATTTTTTTTTAATTATTCAAGATACATAAATCTTATGCAAGATTAATCTTGGAAAAAAGTTTTAACTTGCATAAGATACAAAATCTTGTTCGAAATATCAAAAATTACTTAAAAGAAATTCTAGCTTGTGCTAGAAAAGATCTTGTGCACTCTTGGGTAAGAATAATCTTTCACAAGATATAAATCTTGCCCAAGGTGGAAATATTGCCCAAGATGAGAAAATCTTTCACAAGATTAATGTCTTGCTCAAGACTTGATCTTGAACAGGAAAAACGATATCTTGGTTAAGTTTTTTGACCTTGCACAAGTTAGTATCTTGAGCAAGAAAAGTTAAGCTTGCAAGAAAAATTTCTGTCTGATAAGGGAAAATTTTTATCTTTGAATTTTGTCATCTTATATAATTTTTTATCACCTTACGCAAGATTTTTCAAAACCTTGAGCAATCTCATGTAATCTTGAGCATTATATCGTGATCTTGAAAGATCTTGCCAAACATTTTTTAGCAGGGAACCAGTCTATTGTTCTGTTTTTTTTTAATGTCCTTGCAATTGACTTAGCCTGACACATATGTAACTTTGCAGAAAGGACGCGAGGACGCCTGTACAGCTGCAGCGAGCCATGGTAGCTGAAGCAGAAGTGACACGTGAGTCCAGGGCTAAGGTGAGGGAGAGATGACAGTTTTTGTGCTCTCAAGGAAGCTTCTGACGTCATGGCAGAGATCGCAGCAGCACTGCAGGTAAAATACAGTGTTCCACACTTGATGTTATGTTTTACATAGCTAATATCTACGTTATTTTTAACGTTATTCACATATTACCTGCATCATAATATAGCTAGTTATATACAGAGTGTTCCACAAGTTATTTTATGTTTCACATAGCTAATATCTACGGAAATTGTAGTGTTGATTTGATATTTCCCTAATTTTGAGATAGCTAGATATATACAGAGTGTTCCACATATGAAGTTATGTTTTAGGTAGCTAATATCTACGTTAACTGTAACATTATATTCATACTACCTACATCATAATATAGCTATATGTATACAGAGTGTTCCACATTTGAAGTTATGTTTTACATACCTAATATCTACGGTATGTGTAACGTTATATTCATACTACCTACATTATAATATAGCTAGATATATAAAGAGTGTTCCACAATTGAAGTTATGTTTTACATAGCTAATATCTACGGTAATTGTAGTGTTAATTAAATATTTTCCTCATCCTATAATAGCTAGATTTATACAGATCTTTTTAAATTTTATAAGGATGTTAAAAGTCTTTGGAATGAACTAAGAAAAAAACAGCAAACGTAGAGAATAATTACACAATTAGTCTTCCATCAAGTATTATTTACAAATTAATATCAATTTTAATTTTATTGTTTAAATTTTGTTCTTTTTATCGAAAATCTTATTTTTACAGTATTTAAAAAAAAAATAATAATAATAATTAATCTTTTCTTATTTGTATTTAAATTTTTTTATTATTATTATTTTAAAAAGATTTATTTTCTTAGTTGTTCCTAAATATTAGATTTCCACCAAAATTAATTCAATGATAAATGTTAACGGTTTTTTATCAACGTTGTATTGTTTAAAAAAGAAAAAAAAGGAATTAGGAAAACAATATCTTTTATTCTTCTTCCTTTTCGTACCTTAGAACATGAAGAAACAATATACGAAATAAAAATGACACAAATTAATAAGTTTTTAAAGTCACTTACTAATTTTAATTTTAGCTAATTTAATTTAAAGCCATAAGGCCCAAATTATAATTTATTGTTTTTTTTAGAGACGGTCAAATTGCAATACGTCGCGATAGACAGTGACTTTATTTATCAGCTTTCTTATACTGGCTTGTATCAAATTTGAATTCTAGAATAATGTATTGAAATAAAAAAAATTTAATTTAGAATATAAAAATCATATCGATCTTGTTGCGAACAAAAGGCGTATCTCATATTTTATCAGCAGAAGCAAAATGCCTATCTCGTAATTTGTCAGTAGAAGCAAAAGGCCTATCTCGTATTTTGTCAGTAGAAGCAAATGGCCTATCTCTTATTTTGTTACGCTTAACATGATGTCTATCTCCGATTTTTGACAAAAATGACTTTTTCGAAATTTTAAATTCTTTGAATTATATTCTCGCACGAGTTAGTTTTTTATAGTTGAAATCGCTTTATTTAAAATATATAGTTAAAATTGTTTGCACTGCTTTTACTAGGTATTTAGTTACAAGTTTTGTCACTAGGTGGAATAGTTTTTATTTGAAAAATACAGATCTTAAAAAGAGTGGTACCAATTTATAGAGTCATTTAACTTTTTATGTAATTTTTTTATGTACTTTTTTATTCATCCGCTATTATTTAAAAATGTTTATTTTTGAGCTTTAAATTATGTTTAAAGAAAAATATATATAAAAAACGTCGAATCTCTATTTTTAATAATGACTTGCTACATTTTTAAGAATTAGGTAATAATAATTATTTTTTAGTTCTGTTTTTGTAAAGTTTTATGCAAGTTTACAGAAAAACACATGGCTGTGAAGCACTGCATACGTGAATTTAAATACAACAAATAATTTTAAATTTACTGCACAAAAATTGGGGATGTTTGTATTGTTTCTGTTATATATTTTTTATTTGATTAAGTTAGTTTATTTTCTTTTGTTTAAATGTGCAAAATGCTATTTATAATATTTTATTCTTTTTGTATTTTTTCTTTTCTTTCCTGAAAAAAATTGTTCAAAAGCAAAAGGATTAAAAGATATTATTTTCTTTACAATCTGTAATAAAATTATTGTAAAAATATAATTGTATCCAAAAGTTTATTATTTTATTAATTTTTTTATACCTAGAATCTGCTATGAATACAAATAAAATAAATGAAAAATTTTTTTTCGTCTATAAAAAGTAATAATAAATAAATTAAATTACTTTGTTATGATTTTTTTCAATATTATAAAAATACAGCCTTTATATAAATATATATATTAGTCGAATAGGGTGATTTAGACAATTTGTTACAACTTACAATATCAACTGTTATTGTTAAATGCATTAAAAAACACGAATTATTTAATAGAAACCAATTTAACAAAAATCAGTTTATATTTTTTAAAATGCTTCTCCTGTAAAATTTACTTTTTCAGAGATAGGCCTTTTGCTTCTGCTGACAAAATACGAGATAGGCCTTTTGCTTCTACTGACAAAATACGAGATAGGCCTTTTGCTTCTACTGACAAAACACGAGATAGGCCTTTTGCTTCTGCTGATAAAATACGAAATACGCCTTTTGTTCGCAACAAGATCGATATGTGCTGAAAAAAATTACAATACTAAAGCACCTCACAGGTAGGTATCTATTCTTCTTTTTTTTTTTGTTCAAAAACACACCTAGTTAAAATTTATATCATTATTGGATTTTTTTTTTAAATTAGGATGGTTAAAATTTTTGGCCTTAAGAACGTGATAATCCAATCTTAAAAAAGTTCAATCACAACTCTAAATGTAATCGAAATCCGATGACCATCATTTTTTTTAAAAACGTCGATCTTATTAACGATCTGATCTAAAGATCGTTACCGGATCGTGATCGGATCAATATATATATATATATATATATATATATATATATATATATATATATATATATATATATATATATATATATATATACATATATTTATATGAATATATTTATTAAGACAAATCATAATAATATAATTACAAATTTAATTATTAAAAATAAGATAGAACACAACGTTGCATGTTATTTTATAAAAAGTATATAAAGTTCAACATAAAGTGAAAAATTTAAGCCCATATCAGTCATTACTTTAATACTGGTCACGTATCATTTGAATGACGCCATGGTCTATTAGATAAGCTTCATAATTAGTAGAAGATAAGAAGTTGCGAGTTCGATTCAAAGTTAGATTAAATGGGAGAAAATTTGCACGACTAAATTTGAATTAAAGTAATAGTAATTGAATAATGTCTTAATGTAAATTTATGAAATACATTAAGGTGGTATAATGTTTAATAACTTGTTGTAATAAATAAACTTTGCGAGTTGTCATCGATAAGATTTGGCATGTAGAAAATGAAGTTTGATGGTTTGCATGTTTATATACAGTATATGTGAGTGGTATATATATTTGTGCTGGGTGATCTGGGGGTAATTAAGGTGCTCTGGGGTTGCATTGCAGCGATAAAGTGTTGAGCTGGAGGCTGTGACAGAGTCGCGGCGTAAGGAAAAGATTGATAGAGTATATACATTTAAATACACTAAGCTGATAAGCAAACAAGCGGGCGGACGAGAAAGATAAAGAAGAAGAAGCATGGTGTTAACAGCAGCCAAAATGCATAGACAGCAGTCTGATTGAGACCACACTCAAGTATTTATAACAAAGATAAGCTTACAAGACAGTTGTGATGTGTTTACATTAATTGTAATCTGGACGCCATATAGGAGGTGAAATTAACTTGATGTGGTATAAGAAATGTCATATGTTGCTAGATTAAAAATACTTAGCAATAGTTGTTGGTATTGATTAATAATGTTTACTGTACAAAGAATAATAATAGCACAAAACCACGCCAGTGTTGTGTTGAAAAAAATAATTTACTATTCTATATGGTGTCCAATTGCAATTTTTTGACGTTATTTGTACACATTCTATACAGTGTTCACCCAAGCAACATTGTTATTATGTATCGAAGTGACGTCAAAAAAAAAAACACAAGTAGTGTTGGAGGATTCGAGAGAACAATGATGGTAGAAAACTATCAATATATTTCTTCTAAGACGGTAAAAAAATCTTTTGCTTTTATTTACGTATTTTTTGTTAGTAAAACCTTTAATAATTATAAACTATGGTCATAATAAGGTTTTTTAATTGATAAATAATATAGTTAGAGACATCTTGCGTCATAGATTTTTATTTTAGTAATAAATGGGGTGGAATTTTTTTTTATATTTTTACACATTCTTTAACAAATTTTTGGGATTCGGAAATTTAATGTTTTGCTTTTTAAAATTTGAAATACTTTTTTCAACTCAAAATAGCCGTTGAAAGGCTTATCATGCATTGCGAGCATGATGACAGTTTGAAATTGTAAGGGTGTTACAATAGGCGTGTTTTTTTTTAACAACTTTCACGTGTTTGTTGTCATGTTATTTGTCATCTGTTAATAATTTACAGCCCATTTTTTGTCGTGTTTGCTGGCCATCTTCCTGGTCTAAATCTGATATGAACTTCAGAGAAGTTTCAGCTCAATGTGCCTTGCGCAGCGCTTTTTTTTCATGCAGAACATTTCAGTCATATATGAAGCTTTCCGTGTCCGCCTGCATATCACCGTGCGCCTCGTCACGTGACACGTTAGTTTAAACTGCATCACATGGCACCTCAGAATTTTTTGACTTTTCTGCATGGCTAAGCTCAACAATATTGTCACACACTGAGACTAATGGTAAATATTGTTATCCAAATTTACATATGTACGTTTGTCGAGCTTTATTTTTCTGTCTCTTTTCTCCTTTTTTTTTTTTTTTGCTTGCCATATTGTGTTATTGTGCTATACACCAATCCCAGTCTCAGTCAAGACATTGTCTTATCGACAGATAAGGACTTTCCAATTAATATAAAAAGCTAACACGGGCCGGCCACGGCCTAAGTACACAACCTGGCATTCGCCATGACAGCCTAGAGAAACCGTGGAAACATCTAGGCAGGCTGGTCGGTGCAATCACATCAATCATGCACCTCCCGAATACTGTGCGTCGTCATGGAATGCTAGTAAACATGCATCGTGCAACGTGTTGTGCTCTAACACTTCACGTACGCACCCAGCAGTGGCTCGAACCTTTACTCGGTGAGGAGTACAGAGTTGCGAGTCAGCTGCCTTCACCACTCGGCCATACCAGCTCGGTAAGTATAAGATGAGAGAAAGTGTTCTAGTTCACGGGGGAACTTCTTGAGCTCATTATATTCCTCAAAAATCTATTCAGCAAAAAGTAAATCTGGCAGCGCAAGCACAATGTCAGATAGGAATTGAAACTTTAATTTTTGGTATGTATGCTTCTCTTTGGGGACCCCTTGCCACTTGGTCTCTTTTTGAGAAGGTCAGTGAGTGGTTCCGAGTCCAAATAACGTATCCAAATTTTCAATAAATTGGTGATCACTTGATACGCCTCGATCTTAATCTATATTGTTATTTGCATAACCATTGCAATCTGAATACAAGAAAGTAACATTTTTTTTACCATCTGACAGGTATATAAATATTCTCTCTATCTTTATATAAGAGGAATTCATCCCTCTCTTCATTAGAGCGGCAACGATTTTTATTACATACACCTGTATGAACATGCGAGCAATCAGTTAACTCTTCGCAACCATGACGTCAGTTATATTTACATTTTCTAACTTAAGTGAAATATCTGAATTTTCACTTTTAAACAATCTCTGTACTTCATATCGATTTTCTAAAGCCAGGTTACTCTCTAACCAGCATTCAGCGCTTTTTTTCTTACCACACACCAAACGCGTATTTTTGTTACACCTTTGTTATATTTATTTTGATTCGTGGTATATGTTTTAAGGAAATGCATGAAGGATCATAAGGACAACATACTTTGTTACAATAAAATTATATTTAATGTAAGAAAGCAATACAGCTTTAAAAATCCTTTTATTTATGTTATACGTAACCTTATTTTTCTTTTTGAAAAAAGGTCCCATCTTTATTTTTGTAACCTCTCACTTGTCAGTGTAATAAAATTTGCATTTCAAAGTAAACGACTACTCAAGAATATATTTTTAATATAAAGCATGAATGCAGATGTCCTAGGATCTGTATGTCTGTCCACGCAAAATCAAAACTTTAAATAAGAATTGCAATTAATGCAATCATATCTGCGCACTCATCTTTTTTGTAAATATGGAAGTCAACACTTTTGAGAAGATAACTAAAATTTCATAATTTTTAAGCAATTACAAAAAATTTAAATTAAAAAAAACTAACTGAAAAATGAGACAGACATTATCCGAGCATTTAAGGGTTACAAAAATAGCATAAAATAAACTTATGGTTTGTCGTATTGACTTTGCAGCCTTCTACCTCTCATAACGGCTATTCAGACATCTATAACCAACCCTTCCAATAAGACTTTCTTTTAAGTATCACGTGATACTTCACCAAGGGTAGAGGGAGCTGAATTTTAAAGAAAAAAGTCAGCAAGCATTGCTGACTATAAGGATTATAATCTGCGTAAGCATGCAAAAATTCTAAATTTTAGGCCATCTATAGCAGTATATTTATATAAATATATGTATTTATTTTTAACACCAAGTATATATTTATTAAATTTTATCAATTTTGTGTCATAGAAGTTGAAGAGGCGCATCTTGTCCACGTGATATTTCCCCGATAACCTATTTACACAGATGTTTGACGCAACGTAATAGCTTTAGTACAATGATAAGCAATATTTAATATACAAACATTTTTAATCTTTAAATTTTTTTGATAAATTTTATGATAAATTTGTATTTTTTCAAATGCAATTTAAATGCTAATTGTTTTTGAAGTTAAGTCACTCTTCAAAACTAAGAATAATAGTAGTTAGTGTGTGCAATTTAATATATAATTAATTTAATATTTTATAAATGCTTTATTAACTTACAAAAATTAACATAATAGACTAAGTGCGAAAAATATTTTTTAAGTGTTAACCACATGTTCTATAACAAAATAACAAATTTATGATTTGGGAAATTTTAATTATTATTTGAAAATTTAAACACTAAAAATATGTTAAGTTTCAAACTTTTACATTTTTATAAAATTATTTTTTAAAAGCTTTCTAATACATCTGCAACGTTAAAGGTGAATCAGGACAAATAAAAAATATCATTTAAAAAATTACTTAAAAAAATTAACAAGGGGAGTAATTTTAATTAAAATATTTCTATAAATAAAGAATATGGAATAAACCAATGCTGACCCGTTAAAGTGAACGTACACACCTCCAAGAAAAATCTGTCCGCTTGTTTTTGTGACGCCTTGCAATATAGGCAAACTGCCGATTAACTGATAAGTAAATGCAACGCTGTACTGTATTGTTACTTTATCAATGCCCTAAGGCGATGTGATTACCAAAATATATTTTTGAAGACCAGTATCAAGCAAGAATCTACTTTGCTTTTACTATAATATACTGACCAGAATATTATACTCTAACATTTTTTCTTATATAATTAAAACTTTGCATGTTTTTTTAATAATTAATAGAATAAACTCGCAATTCGACTGCAAAAGATAATTTTTATAATAAATATTGATAAATAAATTTTATAAAACCCAATTAAAAATATTTAAAATATATATTTGTGTAATTAGGGGGGAGTCGTGATCGCACCATCGCCAAAAGTAAGCAGTAAAAACTGGAATAATGATATTAGTAACTTTTTTATATTTTATATGCACACAATATAGATAATGTGTAAAGATATTTACACATAATAGCAATGTGCAAGAATAACTTTCTTTCGATTAATAATTTTAATTTTTTCCCCCATTCCAAAATTAGAAATAATTAAAATGTTGAATTTAAAATTTAATTAGCACCAAAAAATAAAAAAAAGAAATAGCTCAAAAAGAAGAAATTATTTCTATCACTTTGGAAGAGCGAAAGAGAGAGAAAATTATTTTAAGTTATGTAATTTACTTTAGGTAAAAAAAAAATGATGGGTAGTGGTTCTACTTATTTGCATAGAAACTGTATATGAATAACATGTTAAGGCATAATACTTGTTTACTCTCGTATATATACATCAATTTTCTGCTTAAAGTATTGAAGCGTGTTTCCCTGCTCTCTCTCTCTCTCTCTCTCTCTCTCTCTCTCTCTCTCTCTCTCTCTCTCTCTCTCTCTCTCTCTCTTTAAAATGATAGAAATAACGTATAAAGATATATAAATATATATTATGTTAATATGTGCTAATTTATTTTTAAATTCAAGATGTTTATTATTTTCTAATTTAATTTTGAATAGAAAATAAAATTAATAAAAAAGCTACAAAAATTTTAATCGAAAGAAAAAATATCCTTGCACATTACTTTATATGTGTAAATATGTTTACACAATATATAAAAATTTTATCAATGCAATTAAAATAAATATTTTTACGTAGTAAAAAAAAATACTAAAATGATTATTTTATTGCTGCTTATACTTTTACCGATGTTGCGATCACAACTCCGACCCCCCCTAATTCAATATATATTTTAATATTTTACTATTTTTTATTAGGTTTAATTAAATTTATTTATTAATATTTATTATAAAAATTATCATTTGCAGTCGAATTACGAGTTTATTCTATTAATTATTAAAAAAATATGTTACGTTTTGATAATATAAAAAAAATGTTAGAGTATTATATTCTGGTCAGTATATTATAGTAAAAGCAAAGGAGATTCTTGCTTCATACTGGTCTTCAAAAATATATTTTGGTAATCACATCGCCTGAGGGCATTGACAAAAAAACAATGCAGTACAGCATTGCATTTACTTACCAGTTACTCGGCAGTTTGCCTATATTGCAAGGCGTCACAAAAACAAGCGGACAGATTTTTCTTGGAGGAGTGTACAACTCTTTACAAATTCTGTGAAAAATGAACGTTCTACACTTTAAAAATTCACAGTTCACAGGTCTGTTAAAATGCGTAGAAGCCACATACGTAGATTGTTAATGTTTAGGAAAATTTGTAAAGTGTAGTTCGTTCACTTTGCCGAGTAAACATCGAAATATAACTAGCAAATTCTATTTTGATATAATACCTAATATTATATACTAAAATACCAGTTACACCATTTTTTTTGGAGGAAAAAAAATAGACAATATAATAAAGAATAATTCTATATAATTTTAAAATATTAAAACAACAACAGGTGATGTAAAATATTAAATCTAAAGCAGAACTATATAGAAAAAATTAGACAAAAAGTTATTGTTTTTTCAAGATAAGAATAAAATGTTAAAATAAGAAATAATTAACTTTTCATGTGACACTTTTTATTATGGCAAAATTATTACGTAGATATATTAACTATTTGAATAATTCTATTTCATTTCTCCACCTTTTTGTTTCAATCACATTGATAGCTAAATTTAAAGAATGTTTAAAACAATAACAAATAAGAATAAACTTAATGTACATGGATTGTTGGATAGTCATCCAAGTGAAAACTATATTTTTTATCACTTTAAAACCAATTGTAATTTTAAGAAATTTTGCGTTTACATCTAAAATGTCTAGTAAATGAGGTGAAGTGCTAAACTATATTTAAGATAAATGATAAACTTTTATTGTATTATTATTTGGATCCTTTTTTATGTTGTAATTACACATAAATTGTTTAAAGTTAAAATGTGTTTTTGTTATTACTTAATTAATATGACGTACACTCATAAAGCTTTACTATAATGCTAGCTGAATTAATATGTTTTTATGTTGTTAAAATGAATTGTTTAAATAGTAAATAAAAAAAATTATATTACTAAACAATATTTATCATACATTAATAAAGATAAAATTTAAATTTAAAATATAGTTTAACGACAACAAGGAATTGGGTATTTTTTATTACACTGTTTTATAGACACTAAATGAGAGAAAACAAAGTTTAATTAATTCTAGAGTATAATTGCTATTTCCAAAACCTTATAATTTACACTGTATAGAAATAGCAAAGTAAATTTTTTACTATGTTTCTTTGCACCGATTTATAAATAAGGCTACTAAAGCTTCTTTGGAATGACATAAACAAACCAGCATTACAAATTAATATACTATTTTTCTGCATGAACGTTATGGTTAATGGCAAAATATATTAAAATAACACATATATAATACAAGGTAATTAAAAATGATATTATATTAACATTGACCACAAATAAAACAAGTCATCATCCAGGAGAAAGTTAAGTCAATATTTAAGTTTGCAAAATTAAAACAAGATGTATCATAAAACAACGGCAGCATTGTTGATGCCGGTTTTTAACACTGGTGTTAAGAAACAATGCAGAATAATTACATTGCTATTCAATAGGAGTAGAAATTGTGCTGAGTTAGTGTTGCATCAATAATGTAAAAAATACTGTATGTATGTATGTATATATATATATATATATATATATATATATATATATATATATATATATATATATATATATCGATGCCTCCGCGTCAAACGCGAGCATCTACACTTTCCAGATTTCCGATAAAACGATTATCTACACTTTCCGCCGACGAGCATCTGCAATGTTAAGCTTATGGCCGCTTGTCGGGTTACAGTGCTGCTCGACAAGTGTAGATTGTCGTTTTGTCGGTAATCTGGAAAGTGTAGATGCTCGCTTTTGACGCGGAGGCATCGATATATATATATATGCATATTTATTTATATATACACACACATATATATATATATATATATATATATATATATATATATATATATATATATATATATATATATATATATATATATATATATATATATATATATATATATATATATATATATATATATATATATAAATTAAAATACCATTATCTCATTGGGAAAAAAATTATATCGAAATTTAAAAAATATAACAGTTTAAATATTTTAATTTCTAAATACTTTATACGCCTTTAATTTCTTTTGTATTGCTTGTGTCGTGAAAAACTAAATCAACATGCTAAAGATTAACCAGCTTAATTAAATACTTATTAATTTAATTAATTTTTCCTTCTAAACGTAACCGAAAATAAAAGTTAATTTAAAACATTTAATAAGTTAAATGTACTGGTATTTGAGCAATACAATATTTTTATGTATTTAAAGCAAAAACACGTGGCACATAATATAATATTGTATAAAATGCTAAAAATGCAATATTGATGACACATTAATATTATGGCTGGGGTCGAACCGTAAGATAAAAATTGTATATTTATATATGATATTGTTTTTAAGTGGTAAGTAATATTTATATTTTTTCGTTCCAGAATATAATTGTCGTATATGCAACCATGTGTAAACTAAAAAATCTACATCAAAGTCAAAAGTTTGATAAAGTGTAGGTTTTTTAATAAAGAAAAAACATAAGCACCTTAAAACTGAAGTTTCTGACTTTTTTTTTAACTTTTTAAAAATCTTTTAACCAAAAAGTGTGTGTTTAAAGTTTTATATGACAAAAATGCACTAAAAACATAAAGGATGCCTAATATATGTTTGTCGTCATTAACAACTGTTCAAAAATTGGTGTTTTATTGTTTATAACAGAAGCAACTTTTTTAAATACATTTATTGAAACTATTTATCTCAAACTAAATTCTCATTCTTCACCCATTAAATTTCCAAAAAAAAAAATTGCAAAAGTATGTCAATTATATTGCAAAACATGACTTTAACTTGTGCCATGATTTTGGAAAAAAAATAAATAATTTAACATTATTGACCTCGTAATAGTTTTGTTATAATGTTTAAACTGTTTTTTTATTTTTAAAGAAAGTAAAATTTACATAACATATATGCTATATTCATTAACTATTGTTTAACATTTACATCTGAAATGTTTTTTTTATTAGAAGCCAATTTTGTACTTCATTGCAAATTTCTACGGTATATATACTATTTATTTGATCATGTTTGTAGCACAAAGGATTTTTCGAATTTTTACCGCACCAATACTAGGCGATGCATAACAATGAGAGAGGTGTTCACTGCTGCACTTCTTTAACTTTAACTTTTGACTTCCATCATTTTGATGATCCATTTAGTCAAGACAGGAAACGAGTCATTAAAGCGATGAGTAATCATCATGCAAACAAGAGAGAAGGAATAATGTGTGGGTGAAAATGTCTTGGTTTGTTTTGATAAAAGTTAAGTAAAAGGTGCAAAAGTGCAGCCGTGAATACCTCTCTTATTGCTATGCAACGACTCGTATTGGTGCGGTTAAAATACGTAAAGTCCTGTGTTTCCCAAATATTATCAAACTGGCAGTACTTTAGAAAAAATGTACTAAAAAGAAATATGTCTTTTACTAATCAGTTTTTTTATGATTTCAGAGAGTCATAATGCAACAAAATTGGAACAAAATTGTGATGTGCAGATATCTTTACCTTTGGAATATATACAAGTAATTAAAATCATCAAACACTGAATTAATAGTGCATTACTATAACAAAGTGATAGTTTAGAGAGTTGTTGTTATAATAACAATATTAAAACACAACAACATTAAAAGTTATAAGTTTTTTGGATTAAGTGCTTCAAATTTTTATAACGTGATTATTAAAATATAAAAAATGAATACTTCATATTTTGGTGGTTTTAAAGAACGTTGCGGTACTGATGGAGCTCTCAAAGGATCAAATTATGAACTGAGAATAATATTATTTTTCATGATTAGTGCTTGTTTATCAGAAGTTAACTTTAAACTATTCTCTAATGTTGATGGTTTTGGAAATTTTGATGACATACTTGCTGATTGTCAATTTAAAGATAAAAGCAGAAAAAAATATTTTTTACAGTCAAAACATTTAACCTCTGCACACAAAACAAAAATAAATAAAAACTCTTTCTTTGGTGCAGGTAAAAAGGGTGAAGATTTTAAACTTAGTAAATATCGCAATGAATTATTGAAAGAAGAATGTCTAATTCGCAATTACTCGGACTATAGTTTAGTATTTTTTACAAATGCTAGTATTGAGAGCCCAAACATAGGAGTAGAATGGTGTGAAAAACCATGTGACGAATACTTATGCAAGCTGTTTAATACCAGAGATGATAATGATTGTGTTAAACATTTTAAGATTAAAGAAAACGAAGAAATTTTAAAAAGTATTGATGGTGATACAGAATTTCTTAAGAATATTTGCATACTATCAAATCAAGTTACTGTTGATGAGTTTGACGAAATAATAACAAAAAAGCTTGTAAAACTCTTCGGTGATCATGATTCCAACTTTATTAATTTTGTGTACTTACATTTGTGTAAAAAAATTGAACTATGTTTTAAAGGGAACAAAGATAATCATTCAAAACCACAAACTAGTGGAACTTGTGATAAAGATGAATCTAATGACGATGTTCCTGCACCCTATTATAACAACAGCAAATTTTTAGAAGAGATTAGTGAATTATCAAAGGCACAACTCCAATGTTTAGCATTTGAAAATATATTAAAACAACATTATATTTACTATAAACTACTTTCTAACAAACAGTACTGTGCTACAATTAAAGCTATCAGAGAAAACTCACTCTTAGCTATTAATACCGGACACACCTCTACCTTGCTTGCCTTGTTAAAAGTGTACCAAATATTTAATGACAAAAGCGATGAAGAAATATGTGAATTTAATAATCCATTGTTTGTGAAATTGAAAGACTTAGGGAAAGTTTTGAATTTGTTTCAATTATGCACAGACATAATTATCATAGATTGTGAAGAAACCGATGAGAAATGTGTAAACTATAATGCAGAGATAAAAAAAATTCTGAATGGAAATGAAAA
Source organism: Ecdyonurus torrentis (assembly GCA_949318235.1). Taxonomy (NCBI): domain Eukaryota; kingdom Metazoa; phylum Arthropoda; class Insecta; order Ephemeroptera; family Heptageniidae; genus Ecdyonurus; species Ecdyonurus torrentis. The sequence goes on along the minus strand of OX439131.1, from coordinate 50,041,100 downwards.
AAAGAAGGCCTTGTACATACTTCCCAACAATGCAAAGGAAATAGTGCCTTCATCTTGTATGATTCTGAACTATGACTTTAAATTTGATTCACTTTCAAATGAAACACAAGACTACTTACTTGATCGTAATATTAAATTTCAAAGCAATGATGTTCCTCTTAAAGACCTTGTTGATAAAGATGATATTAGTGAACTTATTGATTGTGAAACGGTAGTTAAATTACTACAAAACAAATCTGTGTATGTTGGGGAAAAACTAAAAAAACTTAAAGAAGAGACTGAAATATGTTATATCGAGCGCAGTTTTTACAACACACATGTTATTAGCAATGACATATTGGAATCAAGATTTTTTACAGATATATTATTGGTTTCAGTAACACAACTAAGTGACTTAGGTAAACATCAAGATAAATTTGTAAACTGCGAAAATATAGATCAAAATACTAAAACTTGCAAGTTCTACCATCTCAGTGAATCACGAGAGGAAAGCAAAAAAGCATTTGTAAACATTGTTTCAATGTTTACTGACAAGAATGTTCATTGGTTAGAAGTGAGAGGAAATATGTATATATGGTTAGAAACCAAAGGTAGTGTGAAGAATATTAAAAATTATGTAAAAACTAATGAAGAAACAGAGAACGTTGTTAGTGTTATAAATAGTGCACATAAAATTATTATCATTGCAGACACTGCTGGCATGGGGAAAACTACTGTTTTAAACAAAATTGCAGAGAAACTGAAACAAGATATCTTAAGGTGTTGGATACTGCATTATGACCTTAACACTGGACAAATGGGTAAAATGCTTAATAAGATTAGTAAACGTGAAACAAATGAAACAATGAGTGCAACAGAACTGCTAAAATCATATCTTGTTGCACCCCCTACAAAGTTTGAAGAAAAATTATTAGTTTATTTCTTTACTAAAGAGAAAATAATCTTCTGCTTTGATGGATTTGATGAAATGAGTTCTAACAATGAAACCATTTTTATTGCAATGGTAAAGAAGCTAATAAAAAGTGGTGCAAAACAAGTTTGGATAACTAGCAGAGAAAATATGGAAAACACCTTACAAGAACATTTACCAACTTTTCCTTTAAAACTGCAGCCTATCAACAAAGAAAACCAAATTTATTTTTTGGTTAAGTTCTTCACCTTTAAATTGAAGCAACAGAATAAGAAGAAAATCGAAGCATTTTCAAAATTCCTTATTGAAAGTATAGATTTAGCAAATAAAAGAATTCAAGAAATGATAGGAATACCTATTTTGACCAATATGATAGCATCAATCAATTTAGAAAAATGCAAAAAATATTGTAATACAACAAATGAAGAAGCAGATCCTACTGAAAAGATTGACAATATATTTAATATTTACAAGAAATTCTTTGAACTTTCAGTGAAAAGGTACTTAATAGAAAAGGAAGACAAAAAAAAACATACAAAATATTACGAATCTTCAATTAAGGACCTAAGACACATAAGATTGCATATGTATTGTGCTGCAATATCTTTGTTGCAGGACAAATTTGCAGACATAGTTCAACTAGTAAAATACAAGCTAACAGATTTGGGAGGCACTCAGAATCTTCTTGATATAGGAATAATAAGTTGCATATCAGAAAATAACATTAAATTTATACATTTCACATTTGCAGAATTTCTGTTTGCTTGCTTTTTATCAAATCCGTTTTATACATTTACTAAATGTAAAGACATACAAAGATTACTGGATGAGGTTTTATACAAGGCAAAGTGGAAAAATGTGCGAATGTTCTTAAACTATGCAAAAGTGCCAAATACATACATATATAACCCCTTACATAAAGAAAATAACATTAAACGTACTTCACTTCATATAGCAGCAGAAGAAGGATGTTGCAGTATTGCAGAATTTACAATTAAGTGTTTTGAAGAAGAAGAAAATATTAAACAATGGATATCTTTACCTGCAAATAAAAACTTTGGAGCATATGATGATGAATTTTATACTGCCTTACATATAGCAGCTAAATATGGCCACGAGAATATCATAGAAATGTTGATGAAACATGAAGCAGACATAGCAGTAATAACTGAAGATCAAAACACATTATTGATGATTGCTGCATCAAATGGTAATTATAGTATTTCTTATAATTATTTAGCACCCAACCAAATAAAAAACTCATGTTCAAGATAAAAGTGTTAGACATTTAGTTTAATATCTTTAGTTGATAACATCAGTTTGCAAAATAATGAAAAACTGCTCCTGCGAGGGAATGAGGGCAAGTAATGATGCATATGGTTAGAAAGATAAAATACTGGGCTATCAGAATATATGCATAGTGCATATTAACTCGTGCGCAATAATGACTTTAACTAATACAAAGATAGAGAAATGGCTAAACTTTTATAAATTTCTTAGGTGCTTTAAACGTTGAATTGTTTTTTAAATTTTTTTTAGCTTTTTAATTTAAACGTTTTTTATAAGTGCATCGTATATAGAAGTATAGAATGATGTAAAATTATATTACAAATGTTTATTTTATGACAAGAAAATTGCTAGTTTGTATCAAGCAGAACAAAATTCAGGGAGAATAAATGATATCTAAAAAAGCCGAATTACTATAAAATTACGACAGTTAAATTCGTTTTTTGTTTTCCTGTTTTACATAGTTTAAAAAAAGTTTTTGTCTTTCTACATGTTTAAAGCTTGCATTAGAAAATTACTATTGAAATAAAATTAGCACTGCTGTCAAATATTGTTTAATAATTGTAATTTTAGAAATATTTCAGTGTGTGTTAATTTCAATGTCTAGCACGCCACTTTTCATCAAAAAGCATATTACTAAATATTGAAGTATGCTATAACTTCTAACTTATACCTAAATATTTTTTATAATATAAATTTTCTAATAATATACAATAAATATTTAGAGGCCCATATATTAAGTAAAACAATGTTTGAAAAAAGTAACGTTTACATTAAAATGCATAATTTCTAAATCAAACGTTTATTATTTGTTAATAAATAAATATATCAATTATAGTTTATCTCATTTTATTCTCCTATATAAGGTTCACGTTAAAACAACGTTTTAAACCAACTGCTAAAAAATTGAAACGTTTAAAGCCATAGGCCGCATTAAACAACATGTGATTTTTAATAAATAAACACGAAATGCAATCTTCAAAAATGATGACAATTTTTACCAGAATGTAAATGTAGCCCCACGAGAGAGCATAAAAATACTATAAAGTATGCAATTTGCGTAAAAATTCATGTTTTTGACGTCAGAAACATGCAAAAATTAGAATAAAAATGTTGTGTGGGTTGCATAAATTGAATTTTATAATCTCTGCTACAGGGCTAATCTTAGGTTTTGAGACAAACTATAGTTATTTTTGAAAATCCCATCAAGTGTTGAAAATGTTTATGTTTTTCTCCGGTTTATTTTTTAAGTTAATAGTCCTTAATAAATTATTTTACCTCCTTTGTTGTGCTTAAAATGAGGATTGTGAACGAGATAATTTGCAATATACATATATATTTTTATAGCTTATTACGTGATATGTTCAAACAAGTGCATCAGTATTTCCCACCTCCCAAATTTACCCTTTGAAGCAGTTTTAAATAACTTTGAAAGCTAAACAAATCAACTTTACTTTTTTACATAAAGTTTTACAGAAATAAGAAAAAACTAACAGATTAAGTACTAATTGATAGCCAATAAAACTTTATTTCTTCATATCGTACTGTTCGTAAATAATATAGATACTCTCAATTTTTGACTGCTTTATGTGTCCTTTTTCAAATACTTTTTCTACTTGTTCTATCAATCTCGCTTTTTGACCCACTTAATATTTCTGTTTCTATTTTTTAAGTCTCTCTTTTATATTTATATCTCCTTTGACTACTTTAGATATAGAGCTTACTATTCCTATAAAATGCACTTAAGCTATTTTTGCAATATAATTAGCTATACTTTCTCTAACAATGTTATTTTCTTGTCTCTTGTATTGTTTCTTATCCTAATTCCTAATTTGTTTCCCACTCTAACTTTCTGTCTCTTGTCATTTTTATATATTTTTATCTTTATACTTTGTTTTAAATTCTTTAACGATTTGATTACCTCAACTTTCTAGTTTATTTTATACTAAAAAGACAAGGAACATCCTTTCATTACCTATAAACTTTTCTTTAAAAATATTCTTGACATTTTTTATATTTTTTTAATTTTACTCTCTTTGCTATTTTTTAATAATGAGTCTTAATTTTCCTCAAATTAAAAAGCAAAAATGCTGTAGTAAAGAATCTTAAGTTTTATATTGCCGTAATTAGTATTTTTTCTCTACAAGATTCTGCAAAAATTAGATAGTTAACAAATTTTGCTAGCTTAAATTAATTTAATAATTTTTTTCTTAAACACAAAGTATCCTTATCTGACTCTAACAATCTTTTTTACGTTCTCAAATTTAATAACACTCCCTCCCTCACTTTTCTTTCTCTCTCAATTCCTCTCTTAAACTATTTTCGCTTCCTTCCTTCCTTCCTTCCTTCCTTCCTTCCTTCCTTCCTTCCTTCCTTCCTTCCTTCCTTCCTTCCTTCCTTCCTTCCTTCCTTCCTTCCTTCCTTCCTTCCTTCCTTCCTTCCTTCCTTCCTTCCTTCCTTCCTTCCTTCCTTCCTTCCTTCCTTCCTTCCTTCCTTCCTTCCTTCCTTCCTTCCTTCCTTCCTTCCTTCCTTCCTTCCTTCCTTCCTTCCTTCCTTCCTTCCTTCCTTCCTTCCTTCCTTCCTTCCTTCCTTCCTTCCTTCCTTCCTTCCTTCCTTCCTTCCTTCCTTCCTTCCTTCCTTCCTTCCTTCCTTCCTTCCTTCCTTCCTTCCTTCCTTCCTTCCTTCCTTCCTTCCTTCCTTCCTTCCTTCCTTCCTTCCTTCCTTCCTTCCTTCCTTCCTTCCTTCCTTCCTTCCTTCCTTCCTTCCTTCCTTCCTTCCTTCCTTCCTTCCTTCCTTCCTTCCTTCCTTCCTTCCTTCCTTCCTTCCTTCCTTCCTTCCTTCCTTCCTTCCTTCCTTCCTTCCTTCCTTCCTTCCTTCCTTCCTTCCTTCCTTCCTTCCTTCCTTCCTTCCTTCCTTCCTTCCTTCCTTCCTTCCTTCCTTCCTTCCTTCCTTCCTTCCTTCCTTCCTTCCTTCCTTCCTTCCTTCCTTCCTTCCTTCCTTCCTTCCTTCCTTCCTTCCTTCCTTCCTTCCTTCCTTCCTTCCTTCCTTCCTTCCTTCCTTCCTTCCTTCCTTCCTTCCTTCCTTCCTTCCTTCCTTCCTTCCTTCCTTCCTTCCTTCCTTCCTTCCTTCCTTCCTTCCTTCCTTCCTTCCTTCCTTCCTTCCTTCCTTCCTTCCTTCCTTCCTTCCTTCCTTCCTTCCTTCCTTCCTTCCTTCCTTCCTTCCTTCCTTCCTTCCTTCCTTCCTTCCTTCCTTCCTTCCTTCCTTCCTTCCTTCCTTCCTTCCTTCCTTCCTTCCTTCCTTCCTTCCTTCCTTCCTTCCTTCCTTCCTTCCTTCCTTCCTTCCTTCCTTCCTTCCTTCCTTCCTTCCTTCCTTCCTTCCTTCCTTCCTTCCTTCCTACCTTCCTTCACTCATTCCCTACTTGCTTCCTTCGTTTCCTTCTTTCTTTCTTTCTTTCTGGCTCTTTCAAACACAAATAATTTTCTATTTTATTCTCTCTTTCAAATGTTTTGCATCTTAAAAATATTAATGTTATTTTCTTTTTCTGACATTAAAGCAAAATACAACGGTTATTTAGTAATATGTTTTATCTGAGTGCATGCCAAATTTCAGTAATAATGCATAGAAGTAAGTTAAAATTGACCGTTGTACTAATTTCTTATTTAATTAAAATTAACTTATTTGGTTTTAGGACATGTTAACATTGTGAGACTGCTGCTAGCTCATAAAGCTGACGTTAATCTTAAGAACAATTGGGAAAACACTGCGCTCACTCTGTCTGCAATTCACGGTAATCTTAAGAATTTTACTTTACTGTCCTATTTACTTACTCTCACTTTACTTTCTCTCTCTTTCTCTCTCTCTCTCTCTCTCTCTCTCTCTCTCTCTCTCTCTCTCTATATATATATATATATATATATATATATATATATATATAAATATATATATATATATATTTCTCATTTTATTTATTAATTATTTTAACATAATTACAGTGTAGCCAATACTAATTCGTTCGCGCCAAAGCTTCTAATTAAACCGTATCCTGTGAAAATAGTTCTGGCGGGAAATATTTTTTGAAAGCTGTCGTATGCGATGTCGTGGCACATTGCAAAGGAGTAGTGCCTTACGATAGAAACTTATAAGTTTTCTAAAATGACACTATAAGATAAGGCCCGCGCAGGCGATTTATTTTATTTAATATTAAATTTATTTTAGAAACTAAGCTGCTGTGATTAGGTGGGACTGCGCGGGCCTTAAAATCAAGTATAATGTAAATAAAAATAAAGTTTATTATTATTATAATTATTCATGTTTGTTACACATTAAAAAATACTCAAAATATTATGCATTAATTTTTTCAATTTGAACATATTACAATTCTTTCTATTAGTAATTGTTTTTTTATTAAACACTTATTATATATTTTTATACTTAATTCAAACATTGAACCAATTTTATAATTGTGTGCAATTATGATATAATTCACATTTGCATCATATTTACTTTGTATGATTTACTTTTGTATTTGTAGATTTTATAATAATATAAATTATATGTGTATACTGTCTTAGCCATCATGTGCTTGAAATACCAATATCAAATTTAGAAATATTATTAGAACATGTATATTTAATGGTATATGTACACAGGACCGCAATATTTTTTCCCCATTTAAATCCAGTGCGTGTTTTTATTAAAAGAATAACCTTGCAGTTTAACTCGGACTGTGCAATATTATACAGCATTGAAATTTGAAATTTAATGCTTAATTTGTATTGCAAAAAAAATGTATGTAGTAAAAAGATACAGTTTGTTTCATATTATTTATATTAAAATAGCTGTAAAATATAAATTTTTACATGGTAACTAATTATAATATATACTATTAAAAAAAGGAAATTATCAATATAGGTAACTAAAAATAATTCGAAATTTTTACAGACGAATTATATGAAATAACAAATTAATTGTACAAATTAGTTAAAAACTATATGGCACTCTAAAAAATTGTGCATTCCTTTAGTTACAAATACTAACTTATTTAAGATATACACTTTTAAATTATTATGAGTAGCTAAAGTAATGCATTTTAGCAACTTATTAAAAATAGCTAATTTTACTTGAAATAGCTTAAAGAAACTTTAGAAAACTTAAAACAACTTAAATTAGCTATTGGTAATAACTTGCTAAAATGCATTATTTTATCTACTCATAATATCTTAAAGAATTATAACTTAATAACTCATATTGACTTAAAAGTGTGTATGTTAAATAAGTAAGGAGTCGTAACTAAAGTAATGCACTAATTTTTAGAGTGGTATTTCACTTAGCTAGATTCACATATTTTTTAAGTTAAAACACAAACACAGAAATACAAGTTCTGAGCTGCTAAAACCCCTCCATGCTGCTGTTGTTATTGTTTCGCATCGTGCATCCTTTTCAGTTCACCTGTATAGCAGGTTCAACATTATAAAATACACCTACGATATTATTTTTATTTCTATGAAGACACATAAGGTGAGGGTAAAATCGTGACGTCACTTAACTTCCCAAAAATCATACCTGAAAACGCAACACTGGAAAACCGATGTACTACTTTTTTCACTCCGCGATAGACGTTAAATAACAACGTTTTATGTATCTTCAGTTGTAAATAAATTGAAACTATGCAACATTAAACTATATACATATTGCATATAAGTAAATTGCACGTTCAAAATATGTTATATATTTTTATTTCCTTCAATGTGTGCTTTAATATCTTAAATAACGATTAAAAGAATACGGCTATAAGAACCAATAAAAAAAAACCTATTATATTTTCTTTGTTTTTCGCGAAACCAATAGCATTCGAGCTTCTATCTGCTACGCGTAGTAAAAAAAACTCTAATTTAACTGTATCCGCTTCTCTATCATTGCAGCCAAAAAGCAATAATTTTATATTACGTTTTATCACACTGTATGATAAATATTAGTAATTATTATAAACAGAGGTATCTTAAGCATGATCGTTGTAGCAATTTAATAATTTCACTTGTTAAAGTGTAAAACTCTTAATTTTTATAACGTGTTTTATTTATATGTGAGTATATAATTTTTAAAATTTCTTATAGGACATGTTGATGTTGTGAGGCTACTGCTAGAACACGGAGCGAACGTCAATCAAAAGAACAGGAATAACGTCACAGCGCTCATTTCAAATTCAATTAAAGGTAATCTTGAGGTACTTATTTTAATGTCTTTATGTTTCTCATTCGTTTATTCTTACTCTCTCTCTCTCTTTCTGTCTCTCTTATTATCTTTCACTGCCTCATTCTAATATATATCTCCCACTCACGGTAAAACATACAAGATAGGAAACTATTGTTGAAAAAACGATCCCTTAATGTTTGTAGTTCAAATTAACACCACAACAATAAATAAATATAACGGTGGTGCCACCGCCTCCGCCAAATATAACATTTGTTTATTTTCGATTATTATGGTGAAAATTTGAACTACAAAAAAAAGGGATCGCTTTTTAGATAGGGCAAGAACATAGAAGCTCAGGAGCGTGTTCCCACTTTCTCTTTTTCTCCCTCTATCACTCTCTCTCTCTATTTCTGTCTCTAAATATGTGTCTATATTCTAATTCTCTTTGTCTGTCTCGCGTTATGTCTCCTTGTGTGTCTGTGTGTCTGTCTGTCTGTCTGTCTGTCTGTCTGTCTGTCTGTCTGTCTGTCTGTCTGTCTGTCTGTCTGTCTGTCTGTCTGTCTGTCTGTCTGTCTGTCTGTCTGTCTGTCTGTCTGTCTGTCTGTCTGTCTGTCTGTCTGTCTGTCTGTCTGTCTGTCTGTCTGTCTTTCTGTCTGTCTGTCTGTCTGTCTGTCAGTCCTTTTGTATGTCTCTTTCTCTCTCTAATTTTTTTTCCATCTATCTCTCCCTCTCTCTGTATAATTCTCTCATTGTTTCGGTCTCATTCTCTGTTTATCTCGCTGTCTCTCTCTAACTTAATGTATCTCTTTTAATCTGTCTCTCAATCTATCTATCTCTCTGTTCTCTGTTCTTCTCTTTCTATTTCTCTTTTTGTATCTCTGTTTGCCTCTGTATTTTTTTCTATATGTATTCTTTCTCTATATATCTCTTTACATTCTCTATGTCACAGTCTCTGTCTCTTTTATCTTTATTTTCTCTCTCTTTGTGTTACGTTTTTTTTTTCTTAATTTGTTTGTCTGTCTCTTATTTTACATATTCTTTCTTTTCTGTCTCTTTGTCTTTTGCTCTGTCTTTTCTCTCTATCACTCTATTTTATTATTTAATTATCTTTATAATTTAATGTAATTATTTTAAATAATACAATTTTTTTTTCTGTTTTGTAACTATAATTTGTTTTTCTCTGACATGAAAGCCAAGGATAGCGGTCATTTAACATTACGTCTTATATAAGTTCAATCTAATGATTTACAGTATGACGTCTGTATTAATTTATTACTAAATTAAAGTTTTAATTTGTAATTCTAATGATTTGTCTGTAAACAAAATTTAAAATAATGTTGTAGGACATGTTGAGATTGTGAAGCTGCTGGTAGATCATGGAGCTGACGTCAACCTTAAGTACCGTGATGAAGAAACAGCGCTCACATTAGCTGCTAAATATGGTAATCTTGAGATACTATCTCTCTCTCTCTCTCTCTCTCTCTCTCTCTATATATATATATATATATGTTTGAAAATTTGAATATCTATTTGAATAATAGAATAATTTAGAATAATTTGAATAATGTATATATATATATATATATATATATACATATATATATATATATATATATATATATATATAAATATAAATATATATATATATATATATATATATATATATATATATATATATATATATATATATATATATATATATATATATATTATATATAACATTTCTATTTAGACTACCAATTTACTATTTTAATGTATCTTCATAGTTATTTAGGGCCATATCAGATCCAAAAAGGGCCAGAGATCCCACATTTAGTACTAACACCGTTTGCGAAATAAATAATTTGCAAATTCACGTACTCCAGAGAACTTAAAATTGTTTACTCATCACCGAGTATATTTTCGAGCCACTGCTGGGTGCGTCTGTCAAAAGTGAGAGAGAGCACAACACGTTGCACGACGTATGTTTACATGCATTCCATGACAACGCACAGTATTCGTGGAGGTGTCTTGACTAGGACTGGGATTGTCGTAGCACGATAATACAATATGCCAAGCGAATAAAAAGTTTTTAATTTAAGTGTAAAAATTAATTTATTATAACAAAATTTGAAATCAGCCATGTTTATTATTAATTATAACAAAAAAGACATGGCAGTAACCAATGTTTAAGATATAAATCTGAATTACTGCCAAATAAAATATATGAAGTACTCTAGATACCAATTTAATATCTTTCTTTTATAAAAATACTTTTGTTTTATTTTAAATATCTAAATTTTTTTATCTTATTTTTTTCCTGCTTTAACATAACGATTTATGAAACAATTAAAATTTTACTTCAAGTTCAGATTTTTTTATTATTTTAAATTTTTGTTTGTGGGTATAATTTCTAAATGTCTTATCTATTTACACAGTACAACTTTATCAACAGAAAACTTTAAAATTGGCCGCGTTTTTTGCAATATTTATTGTAATGAAAATTATATTTTTATCCCATTACAATATATGGTACTGATTATAGTAAAAATATTACGTTTATACATTGACAGCGATAGAAAATTAGCAATTAGACTGGTTCCTGGTTTTACGCTTTATGAGCTAGCGCAGTATTTTAACTTTTGCGACATCAGCAATGCGCTTCGCATAAGACAAATTGCAATTAACTTTTGTGTTTGCAATCGACCAGCAAAATATTACTTCTAACCTAAAAAACCAATGGCCCTCTTTTTTTTTACATTAATCTTCGTAAATATATATTTTTTTTTTAAATACCTTGGATAAATTACCGAAGTTTGGGAAATTTAAATTCATATATTCATATATTTGCTGGCCCAATTTTTGTAATCATGTAACATTACTTCTCAGTGCATGTATTTACAGCTCTGGCCAAAAGTTCACGGTAGCCGCTGCGTTTTCTCATAAAGATAACATAGTGTGGTTGAGGGTTGAGGATGGCCTGTGTATATCGCTCGGGAAATTTTGGCCAGCGCTGTACAGTGCCAATTATATTTCATAGACGTATTTACAGCACAACGGCTGTAATAAATTACGAATTAAGGCTGAAGTTCTTAATTTTAATAATGTATGTATGTGAATGAAGTTTAAAATTATGTTTTAGGACATGTTGAGATTGTGAGGCTGCTGGTAGATCATGGAGCTGACGTCAATCACAAGAACAATGATGAAGAAACAGCGCTCACATTTGCTGCAAGTAAAGGTAATTTTAAGTCACTACTTTACTTTCATTCTCTTTTTTTATGACTCTTTTTTTCTTTCACTCCCTCTTTTCTCTTTCTCTCTATCTCTGTGTATCTGTCTGTTTCTTTTTGACACCATCTCAGTCTTGTCTCTCTTTCTCTCATGTTTCTCTCTCTCTGTCTTTGTTACATCCCCCCTTGCTCGTCTGTCTAGTCTGGCTGTCTTTCTTTTTCTATTTTTCTCTATTTTTAAATAATAAATTTATACCTACATGATTCGTCCTGTCTCTTTTTTCTCTCACTTTCTCTTACTTTCTTAAATACAGTTCATCTCTCTCTCTCTCTCTCTCTCTCTCTCTCTCTCTCTCTCTCTCTCTCTCTCTCTCTCTCTGTCTCTCTCTCACTCTCTCACTCACTCACTCCCTCCCTCCCTCCCTCCCTCCCTCCCTCCCTCCCTCCCTCCCTCCCTCCCTCCCTCCCTCCCTCCCTCCCTCCCTCCCTCCCTCCCTCCCTCCCTCCCTCCCTCCCTCCCTCCCTCCCTCCCTCCCTCCCTCCCTCCCTCCCTCCCTCCCTCCCTCCCTCCCTCCCTCCCTCCCTCCCTCCCTCCCTCCCTCCCTCCCTCCCTCCCTCCCTCCCTCCCTCCCTCCCTCCCTCCCTCCCTCCCTCCCTCCCTCCCTCCCTCCCTCCCTCCCTCCCTCCCTCCCTCCCTCCCTCCCTCCCTCCCTCCCTCCCTCCCTCCCTCCCTCCCTCCCTCACTCACTCACTCACTCACTCACTCACTCACTCACTCACTCACTCACTCACTCACTCACTCACTCACTCACTCACTCACTCACTCACTCACTCACTCACTCACTCACTCACTCACTCACTCACTCACTCACTCACTCACTAACTCACTCACTCACTCACTCACTCACTGACTCACTCACTCTCTCTCTCTCTCTCTTTCTCTCTCTCTCTCTCTCTGTCTCTCTCTGTCTCTGTCTGTCTCCGTCTGTCTGTTTTTCTGTCTTTTTTTCCGTCTTTTTCTATTTTTTAATTAAAAATTTATCTCTATGAATCATTCTATCTTTCTTTTTCTCAATATTTCATTATTTTTTTCTTTTTTCTTCCACTTTCTCAAGTACAGTTCATCCCTCTTTTCTCCCTCTTTCTCTTTCTATTTGGCTCTCTCTCTGTCTCTTTTGTCATTTAGTATTATGTTATTGACTCTCTTATTCTTTATCTTTTTCTAAATTTAATTCATATCTTTATCTCTCTCTCTCTATCTCTCTCTCTCTCTCTCTCTCTCTGAATTTTATTATTTTTCATTTTCATATTATAGAAATATAAATTTGCCTACAAATTGCATACTTTAAAGTATTTACACGCTCTCTTGTGGGGCCATATTTATATTCTAGTTAAAAATATCATCAGTTTTGTATATCTTATTTTGTGTTACAGAAAATGGTGATTCATGTTTTCTATGCCTTTAATTAAAGATGAAATTCTTTTTTTAAAGAAATGTTACTAAATAAAGTTTAAAATGTTAATATAGGAAAAGTTGAGATTGTGAGGCTACTGCTAGGTTGTGGAGCTGATGTCAATCTCAGGGACAATACTGGACTAACTGCGCTCACGTTAGCTGCTAGAAATGGAAATCTTGAGACAGTGAAGTTACTACTAACACATGAAACTAGAGAAGAGTATAAAAACGAAGATGGCACAAATTTGTTAATGCACGCAGTAAATAATAGACATTATGACGTCATCACATATTTGCTTGGTAAGTATAACATTCAAGAAACAGACAACAAAGGCAGGACAGCCTTACACTGGGCAGCATGGAGTGGACGTTGTCTCAATGTGAAGTCACTGTTAGATGTTGGTGCTGACATCAACTGTCAAGACGAGGAAGGTAGCACACCGCTGCACAAGGCATGTGCTGGCTCAGACAGCTTGCAGTGTGTTCAGTATCTGGTACAACGTGGAGCAGACCGTAGTATCGAGAACATTAGAGGTCAAATTGCTAGTGATGTGTGTATTTATCATGAAACAGAAAAATGGTTGCAGAAGAATCGTGTAAAAATAAACTTTATTGATGAGAAAGATCTAAATAATGATGATTAATCAATCAAGGAGTTTTTCCCCCTCCAACTTTACTTAAACAATTTTCAATAAATAAAATTGGAAACATAGTATATTTAAAAACTAAAAAATAATTTGATAGAATGAATTGAATGAATATAGTAAAATGTGATAAATAAAATAAATATGAGTTCTCATATACACTGAGAAAATTACACTATATTGACTTTGATACACTTGCAGATAATGACAACATATACTTATGGAGAAAGTTATGAAATATTATATTCTGTGTAGTTTATAGAACGAACTTTAATGTTTGTTGCTCAAGTATTTATTATGACTGAGAGATATTTTTTTATAGGTAAAGCAACTAACATTTGTATTTTACATAAACAGGTTGAAAAGCTTGTACACAGTCTTGCAATGCCTTAAGTATTGTGTAATCAACGGTTATAACTAGGGACCAGTTCTCCAGTTTGTTTAGATTTTGACATATGCATGCTAGGTCACATCTCACAAGGGATGTCTCCGGTATGTACCCAACGGATATCGTTCTAATTTTCAGGAAAGGCTCAATTTATGACGTAGTTAACCGTAGTGTTTCGGCTTTTTCTGCAAAATTTCTTGGGGGCCCAAATTTGGGACCCCCAATTTTTACCATTTAACATGCAGTTAAATGGGAGTAGAAAAATAAAAGTAGTTCAATGGAACTGAAACTCACGTCATTTATGTAAAAAACGACGCTCTTTAACAATATAATAATTAAAAAATTATAGTCATTATATTTGGGACCCTTCTGGGCCCCTTTGTTGCTCATAACTTGACTTGCTGATGGTATTTTTTGTCTCAAAACTCGTAAACGCAAATTAGGTTCTTTTTTATAAAAAAATAAATAGATCATTAAATTTCCAATCGATTCATGTGCATAACATTGTGTTTTGATAATTTATTCTGTAAGATACGGCAGTTCAAAGTTGCCGTATTTTATATCTCCTATACAAACAATGTTAAATCCTCATTAACATGGGTTTGCATAGGGAAAAAATGAAATATTTTTAGGTAGTTCTAAAACTTACGTTACTTATGTAAAAAGTGATGTTATTTCACATAAAAATACTTTAAAAATTCGCAGTGTCATATTTGGGACCCTACTGGACCCCTTTGTTGCTCATAACTCGACTTGCTGATGGTATTTTTTGTCTCCAAATTCGTAAACGCAAATTAGGTACTTTTTTATAAATAATTTAAATAGATCATTAAACTTCCAATCGATTCATGTGCATAACATTGTGTTTTGATAATTTATTCTGTAAGATACGGCAGTTCAAAGTTGCCGTATTTTATATCTCCTATACAAACAATGTTAAATTCTCATTAACATGGGTTTGCATAGGGAAAAAATGAAATATTTTTAGGTAGTTCTAAAACTTACGTTACTTATGTAAAAAGTGATGTTATTTCATATAAAAATACTTTAAAAAATCGCAGTGTCATATTTGGGTCCCTATGGGCCCCCTTTGTTGCTCATAACTCGACTTGCTGATGGTATTTTTTGTCTCAAAATTCGTAAACGCAAATTAGGTACTTTTTTATAAATAATTTAAATAGATCATTAAATTTCCAATCGATTCATGTGCATAACATTGTGTTTTGATAATTTATTCTGTAAGATACGGCAGTTCAAAGTTGCCGTATTTTATATCTCCTATACAAACAATGTTAAATTCTCATTAACATGGGTTTGCATAGGGAAAAAATGAAATATCTTTAGGTAGTTCTAAAACTTACGTTACTTATGTAAAAAGTGATGTTATTTCATATAAAAATACTTTAAAAAATCGCAGTGTCATATTTGGGTCCCTATGGGCCCCCTTTGTTGCTCATAACTCGACTTGCTGATGGTATTTTTTGTCTCAAAATTCGTAAACGCAAATTAGGTACTTTTTTATAAATAATTTAAATAGATCATTAAATTTCCAATCGATTCATGTACATAACATTGTGTTTTGATAATTTATTCTGTAAGATACGGCAGTTCAAAGTTGCCGTATTTTATATCTCCTATACAAACAATGTTAAATTCTCATTAACATGGGTTTGCATAGGGAAAAAATGAAATATTTTTAGGTAGTTCTAAAACTTACGTTACTTATGTAAAAAGTGATGTTATTTCATATAAAAATACTTTAAAAAATCGCAGTGTCATATTTGGGTCCCTATGGGGCCCCTTTGCTGCTCATAACTTGACTTGTTCATGGTATTTTTTGTCTTAAAATTCGTATACGCAAATTAGGTTCTTTTTGATAATTTAATTAAATAGATCATTAAATTTCCAATCGATACATGTGCATAACATTGTGTTTTAATAGTTTATTTTGTAAGATACGGCGGTTCAAAGTTGCCGTATTTTATATCTCCTATACAAACAATGTTAAATCCTCATTAACATGGGTTTGCATAGGGAAAAAATGAAATATTTTTAGGTAGTTCTAAAACTTACGTTACTTATGTAAAAAGTGATGTTATTTCACATAAAAATACTTTAAAAAATCGCAGTGTCATATTTGGGTCCCTATGGGGCCCCTTTGCTGCTCATAACTTGACGTGTTCATGGTATTTTTTGTCTTAAAATTTGTATACGCAAATTAGGTTCTTTTTCATAATTTAATTAAATAGATCATTAAATTACCAATCGATACATGTGCATAACTTTGTGTTTTGATAATTTATTTTGTAAGATACGGCGGTTCAAAGTTGCCGTATTTTATATCTCCTATACAAACAATGTTAAATCCTCATTATTCATGAATATTGGTTTGGATATAAGGAAAAAGTAATTATTTTGAGGTCGTGCTGAAACGCACTTATGTAAAAAGGGACGCTTTTTTACGTCAAAATAATTAATAATAACCAACTGCAAATAATTTAACAATAACCAACTCCTAATATTAAAAACTATTGAAGAAAACACATTTTGTCATAAACTGATGTATAAAAGAAAGAATTTGCAATGATTTTGTCAAAAAACGACCCATTTTTTGAAAGTTTGTGGAAAACGTTAAATTATTCAAAAGCTGTTTAATTTACAAAGTAGCTCCTGGCAAACTTTTTAAAGTAGACTACAATACACACCTTTTTGTGTGTTTAAATAAAAAAATTATCAATTTTTTCGTTTAGAAAATGGCACCTGAAAATAGGTCTAGAAAAATGCATTTTATTGCTTTTGTGAGCTACCCAAAATAAAATGTCTATCGTATATCATATCAGAATTGTTCAATTTTTTTCGTTCTACACGCTGGTTATCGTGAAACTGAAGTAGAACCAATTTTTACGACGCTATAGTCAAAAAAGTGTTTTCACGGGGGTCGAAGACAGGGGACCCCCTTCTTTGTTTTTGGACCCAAAAAAAATTGTTCTATTTTTCCGTGCGACACATGTTTTTAGGTCATTTTTGGGCCCTACATTACGAATCTGAAGCTATTTTTTCCATAATAATATTATTAAGGCCACAGTGCTTATTTCAAAATTTAAGCCTATTTAAACACGTGCGAAATTGCATTTAAATTGAAGTGCCTATAATTTGGTCAATTTTACAGATACGCTAAAATATTTAAACCTTAAACGAACCTATGATCTAAAGATGACATTAGGTATAAAACTTTTATATAAAAGGTTAATATAGAGTTTGAAGAGTTTAGGCGTATCTGTAAAATTGACCAAATTATAGGCACTTCAATTTAAATGCAATTTCGCACGTGTTTAAATAGACTTAAATTTTGAAATAAGCACTGTGGCCTTAATAATATTATTATGGAAAAAATAGCTTCAGATTCG
>OX439131.1:50009870-50023404 GCA_949318235.1 Ecdyonurus torrentis | reverse complement strand
ATGTAACATAGCATGCATATTTCAAAAACTGAACAAACTGGAGATCTGGTCCCTAGTCATTTTCTTTGGTAAATTAGCTATTTTTTGATCATTATTATTTTTTTTGCATACTTGAGGCACTAATTCAACCTGTTAACAACATCAATGCTCTCAAAAATTGCGAAATATTTTTTAACTGGCAAAATGTGTTATTTTCCTATACTGACACATTAGTACTCACTTATGACGTCGACTTTAACATGAATGAAACCAACCTATAGATGGACAAAAAAATGACGTAATATATTTTGTAATTAAATATTGCATATCGATGTTGGGATGCAGAAATGGGACCGATGAGAAAAATCATGAGGTTTTTACTCATGATTTTTCTCATCGGTCGCATTTCTGCATCCCAACATCGATATAGTAAATATTAATTGCTTTTGTTTTCTCTGTCTCGTGTGAGAAATTAAAAGGAATGGCAAATAAAACAATGAAAGGAGGGAAATAAATAAAGTTGTAAATATGTTCACGTATATAATGGGTGCGATTCATAAAGGCTCTTAAACTATATATATGAACTATAAAAATATACGTTCACTATAAAAATTATTCAATTTCGACGTTGGCCATTAGACTCAAACTTTTCTCGGCCAAAAATCTAAAATTTTGCCCAATGGTTAAATTGAGACAATTTTAAATACATATATAAACTTTTGTGGGGTCACCGTGCAAATTAATTTTATATGATTTTTTGGAATTTTAAGCCCATAAGGCTCAATGTTAATTTCAATAATGTTTTTCGGGAGGTTCAAACCTCATTAAATTTTTATCACGGCTAGGTGTGACCTTTAGCTACACAATGACACCAAATTTAGACCCAAAACACTTTTAGTTTTTGAGATAACAGGTCGGTACCCTACTCCCTAAAGAAGTTTTTGTTTTTTTTGTTTTTACTTATGTTTCAAAAAGTGTGTCTGAAGCTTTGCTTGTGCTGCAGTACTGATGTTGGACACATGGACATTTGTAGCCTCTGGTTATAGTTTGTACTTTTGTTGTATCTCTCTCTCTCTCTCTCTCTCTCTCTCTCTCTCTCTCTCTCTCTCTCTCTCTCTCTCTCTCTCTCTCTCTCTCTCTCTCTCTCTCTCTCTCTCTCTCTCTCTCTCTCTCTCTCTCTGTCTCTCTCTCTCTGTCTCTCTCTCTCTCTCTCTCTCTCTCTCTCTCTCTCTCTCTCTCTCTCTCTCTCTCTCTCTCTCTCTCTCTCTCTCTCTCTCTCTCTCTCTCTGTCTCTCTCTCTCTCTGTCTCTGTCTCTGTCTCTCTGTCTCTCTCTGTCTCTCTGTCTCTCTCTCTCTCTCTCTCTCTCTCTCTCTCTCTCTCTCTCTGACTAGCCACTCTCATATATTTGTAAACAATATTTGCAAGTGTGTCGCCTGCAGGGGTGCGTCTCCTCATTTTTTGTATCTGTGTAAGTGACGGCGATTTTGTTTGCTGCCATGTTGTGTGTGTGTGTGTGTGTGTGTGTGTGTGTGTGTGTGTGTGTGTGTGTGTGTGTGTGTGTGTGTATGTGTGTGTGTGTGTGTGTGTGTGTATGTGTATGTATGTGTGTGTGTGTGTGTGTGTGTGTGTGTGTATGTGTGTGTGTGTGTATGTGTGTGTGTGTGTGTATGTGTGTGTGTGTGTATCTCCCATTTTTACTTTAGTTTTCACAGAGATAGAGAGAGAGAGAGAGAGTAGGGGATTAGTGAGCGGTGCAGCAGGCGGGCAGGCAGGCTGTATCGATTCTTCTCTGGGACATTGTGAGCCGCGTGCTCCACAAGTAGTCGCCCTCCCCTCCCCCCCTCCTCCCCCTCACACAGTGCGAGGCACAAGGCAATGTAATTACCACAGATCAGGGACTGCACATTTCTTGCCCAGGGAGAGTTTGCACGCACTTGCATTCTGCATGACGATGTGCATTCTACTCTCTCTCTCTCTCTCTCTGTCGTTTTTCTCTATCATTCTAACATAATTCGCTTCTATATCATAGTGCGCGTCTCTCTCTCTCTCTCTCTCTCTCTCTCTCTCTCTCTCTCTCTCTCTCTCTCTCTCTCTCACACACACACACACACACACACACACACACACACACACACACACACACACACACACACACACACACACACACACACACACACACACACACACACACACTTCTTTTCTTCCAATCAGTTTTCTTCTTTCAGCTGTAAATTTTCACTGTCTTTCTACTTCTCTGTTATTTAAAATACTCATATCGACTTAAGGAAGAACTTTTAATTAACATTTTACTTAAACACTTTTGATTTGATTTTGAGATTTTTTTTTCAGAATATTCAACTACACTTTCATTTTATATTGATATTGTTTACTTATTGGGCCACACGGCTATTAATATTACCTACTAATGAGAGAGAGAGAGAGAGAGAGAGAGAGGCGTCTTATCTCAGTGACTCAGTGACTGCTCCGTCACCACCTCCCGCCTCACTTCTTTCACTTGACATAGAGCCTAATTGGCGAGCAGCTTAGCGAGCGCTCAACAACTTTATACTCACAAATATCTTTTTACTGCGTGCATATATATATATATATATATAGACATACACAAAATTGTTAAAGTAAACATGAAAGTGAGATAGTGAGATAGAGAGAACAACAAAACATTAACTTGTCATTTTATTCGTCTTTAAAGTGCTCTAAAAATTTCAAAATATACTGTCTAAAAAAAAAAAAAAATCAAAATTCTTGGAAATGTGAAAATAAAATGGTAATTATCTAAATATCATCTGAAATACGCATTATGTCTCTTACATATATAATGTAATTTGGTTTCTATAGTTTGCTGAGGCTTATTTAGGGCTGTATTTCATATACATGCAGTGTTAAATGATTTTAAAGCTTTTTTTTTTTCACAAAACCACAGTGAAAGAATATTTGACTGCAAATTGTTCTTAAATTTTGACTTTTTTTTTATTTTTTTATTCACAAAACTACTAAAGAATATTTGATTGCACATTTTTCCAAATTTTTTATTTTTTTTATAAGATTTTAATATTTACCATTAATTTTTTTTCACTGCAAAATTAAAAGCTTATTTCTAACATTATATTTATAAAGTTTGAGCGCAACGTACATCAAGTTAATAAATTTATAGCAGATTTTCACGTTCTTTTCTTTCATTATTAATTTCTTAAAAGCTTCCGTTTTTCTCAAGATTAAAGGAATAGACCGGAGAAAACTTAGTCAATTAAAACACATATCACTTGATGGGATTTAAAAAAATTAAGTTAGTTTGTCTCAAAACTAGAGCTGTAAAAAACTTGAAATATTTTTAGCCCGGGCTGAAATTTTTTAACCCGGTTTGACTTGAAACCCGGGTTTAGCTTGAAATCGAGCTTAAACTCGAAAAACGAGCCAAAGCTCGGAAAGCTCGACATTTGAGCCGAAGTTTAAAAACGAGCCTTCGAGCCTATGAAGAAAAAAGCTCGATTTTTATTATGAAAAATTTGTTTTTAAAGGATAAAATTCATAAATAAAATAAAATAATTTTTTAAAATATTTTAAAGAGCTTATTTTGCATGATAGAATATTAAAAATGCCATTTTAAACAAAAAGTACAATTATTTTTTTCTTTGCTTTCTTCAAAAATTGTAATTTAGCTCAATTTATTTTCAAAAGCTCGTTTTTTTCACGAGTCATTGGCGAGCTCAACTCGAAAAAGCTCGTTTTCGAGCTAAAAGCTCGAAACCCGGGTTTACCATTTTCAAAAAAACGAGCACCCAAAGATTTTGGCCCGGGCGGGTACTCGAACCGGTTTAAATTTACAGCTCTACTCAAAACCCAACTGTAGCCCGGTAGCAGAGATTAGAAAAATCGATTTATGCAACCCGCACAACATTTTCATACTAATTTTTGCATGTTTCTGACGTCATAAACATGAATTTTTACGCAAATTGCATACTTTACAGTATTTTCACGCTCTCTCGTGGGGCTACATTTACATTCTGGTAAAAATTGTCATCAGTATTGAAGATCCCATTTCGTGTTTATTCATTAAAAAGCACATGTTGTTTTATGTGGTCTATGGCTTTAAAAAGAAAACGGAAGAGAAAAGTTAATTTTGCTTGTTTCAAAGTTTTGGTCATGAGATGTGCCTGGCGTATCAAATATCAGAATAATCTCGTAATCAGGGGATGTAGGTGGGTTTTAATGAGCTCTGCATGGGAAATAGTAACTGAAAAGTTTATATTTAGACTTTTTTTATAGGGTGTATTCAATAACATGGGTGGCATAGGAAAATAGCTTAATTTGCCAGTTTAAAAACACTATGCAATATTTTCGAGAGCATTGATGTTGTAAATATGTGGAATTAGTATCTCAAGTATGGGAGAAAAATAATATTAATAAAATTAACCGTTTTCACAAAGAAAATTGGCTGAAACGAAGTTTGTCCTATGCTGAGCAATGTTATGCACTACTCCAGTATGGCCTCCAAGTGCATTAAATATGACGTCATCCACATACACCCTATAATAACTGTTCGATATATCCAAATTTTTTGTTAAGATGTGCAGAGCTAACTATTTATCACTGAAGAAATAACGTTTATACTAACAAGTTACTGTGCAAACTTTTGTCAACCAAGTTATTGGTTTGTACTGAAGAGTTACATCTATATAACTGAACATTTTGTACAATGTAGCTTTTTCCTGTACCCCCACCCTTAAAGCAATAGACCAGAGAAAAACATAAGCATTTATATCACAAAACACTTGATGGGACTTACATAAATAACTTTAGTTTGTCTCAAAAACCAACAGTAGCCCCGTAGAAGTGATCAGAAAATTCAATTTATGCAATCCGCACAAAATTTTCATTCAAATTTTTGCATGTTTCTGACGTCATAAACATGAATTTTCACTCAAATTGCATACTTTACAGTATTTTCACGCTTTCTCGTGGGGCTACATTAACATTCTGGTAAAAATTGTTATCAGTTTTGAAGATCCCATTTCGTGTTTATTCATTAAAAAGCACGTGTGATTTTATGTGGTCTATGACTCTAACTTAAAAAATAGTTTCCGCATTTAATAAAATTCTAGGCAGTTTTAATAAACAAATAAAAACAAAATAAACAAATTAAAATAAATCAAAGTACTAGTACACATAAATTTTTCAAGTATAATATTTAGTTGGGAATTTAAAACAAATTGACAGAACAAAAGTTATATCTCGTCTTTATAACGTTAAAATGTATCAAGTGAATTTATCACGAGCTCGTCAAACGTTCTATCTACATAGGGTTTATTGTGTCAGATTTGGCGCGCTCGCGATCATTTTACTTGCATCATTTTACTGTGATACAGACGATATATAAATATATTTAACATGTTTGATTTTTTTTTTCATTTTAATTACTGCTACCCTACTATGTGTATATATAATGGAAATGCTTTAAAAGTCATGAAATTCAGCATAGTCACAATACAAGGAATAAAATCGGGCAAAAATTCAAAGTATATACAAAAGAACGGAAATGTACAGCTCTGGCCAAAAGTTCACAAACGATTTGCATAGGCAACCCGCAACCACTCAATGCTATCTTTATGAGAAAACGCAGCGGCCGCCGCTGCCCCGTTCGGGAACTTTTGGCCAGAGCTGTACAATAAGGGTCCCTTCTGTGGTTCTCTAAACATTTATAATAATCTGCCATCCATATTTAAGAAAGAAAGCACATCAAATTATGTTTAAAAGAAACTTAAAAACATTTTTATTAAATAAACAGTATTATTCAGTCGATGAGTTTATTAACGACTCAGATAAGTAGTTAATTGTGTATTGTTTTATTTTTTATGTGTAATTGTTTATGTTTATTTTTTATTGACCATCATTTCTATTTGCTTGTGTTTTTTTAAAGCAATAACCTGCTTGACACATGCATATTTTTATGTATTGTGTGTGTAGGATGAAAGAAATGAATAAACAATTTTGAATTTGAATTTGCTAATGAGTTTTAAGTGCGAGTTTGGAAATTTCCTCGTTTGTCGCTTGCACCACTGCAAGCTTGCTCGTTATGCAACCAGTTGGGTAAATGTGTTGTGCAGGCTGCATAAATATCAACGACCAGGGGAGACCATTTTTTTTTTTTTTTTTTTTTAATAAAACCCTTTGAAATTGGATTGAAATTACAGGCCAGCATAGTAAAAATATAATTTATATATTTCTTATTTGTCAGCTTATTTGTAGCTCCTAATAAGCTACAAGAATATCACACAAATACAAATATCAGTCAAAATAAACTTTTATATTTGTGACAAATGAGGTAAAATGATGTTTCCCCTATGCTGGACAATGCACTAGGCGCCACAAACATGGCGGCAAAGCGCAAGGATGTGCAAGAGGTCTATAAATTAGTACAACGTCAGTAAAAATCAATACTTTTTTTTTTTTTTTTTTTTACACCGAAGGTTACAATTACTATTTTCGTACTGTTCCCAACTATGTGAAATGTTAGTTTTGAAATAACACTTTCTGAATCTAAATAACAAAATAACTACAGTACAGTCAACCGCAGGGCGACATTAAATCATTTGTTCACTTTTCTTAAAGTACACTAGAATTGGCAAAGTACTGCAGCCACATAACAAATTTCTGTAGTTATTTTTCATTGTTCCAATTGTCATTTAACTGCAAATTATTTTAGTGAAATTTCCAAGAAAACAAAAATAATTTGGCAAGAATACTATTTATCTAGGGACTTTAACTTTTGTCTATCGTTTATTTATCTAGGGACTTTAACTTATCTCTCACTGGAAATAGAGACATTAGAAAGTTTTTTTTTTTTTTTTTTTTTTTTTTTTTGCTTACTATACTTTATGTTATCGTGCTACACCAACCACAGTCCCAGTCAAAACATTGTCGACAGCTAAGGACTTTCCAATTAATAGAAAAGCACACACGGTCCTGCCATAGCCTAAGTACACAGCCCGGCATTCGCCATGACAGCCTAGAGAAACCGTGGGAACATCTAGGCAGGCTGGTCGGTGCAATCACATCAATCATGCACCTCCACGAATACTGTGCGTCGTCATGGAATGCATGTAAACATACATCGTGCAACATGTTGTGCTCTCTCTCTCTCTCTCTGTCTCTCTCTCACATATACACCCACACACTTGACGTACGCAACCAGCAGTGGCTCGAACACCAATACTTTGTGAATTCCGAGTTAGCTACCTTCACTACACCAGCTCGGGTCTGTCATGGGCTTTCAATTTCACCCCACATTTTCTATCTTACTCCACACGTAAAACATAAATTTAATAAATTATTTAGCTACATATCAATAACTCTTTAGTACTTTAGTACAAAAAGTTTAAACAGTAACTTGTTAGTACAAACGTAAATTCTTTAGCGGTAAATAGTTAACTATTTAGATTATAAAAAGTTTAGTTTGTATCTAAAGAATTTATTATGAAAAAAGTCGAAATATGAACTATGCAGATATTTTTTTACGTGCAGTTGACAGTACAAAAATGATTATAATATAATAATATGAGACTTGTTGCACTGAAAATGCATTATTAATAATTGCTTCGTGTTAATAATGCATTTAATAATTAATTATATTAACAATTTAAAGCCCTTGAAACTTACTTTTTTATCATTTAGAATACTAGATTGATAATTACCATACCTTATTATCCATGAATTAGACACCATCACCTTGATTTTGTATTTATTTTTATTTTGACGGTTATTTCACGCATCTGACGTCACAATGTACTACAGCCAATCACAGTCACCGCTCTGGTCACGTGATAAAGTTAAACCCCTCCCTCAAGTTCTTTACCCCTATCACGATCCCATCTGTACATTGTGACGTCAGATACGTGAAATAACCACTGAAATCAAGGTGTTGGTGTCTAATTCGGGGATAATAAGGTATGGTAATTATCAGTCTAGTATTCTAAATGATAAAAAAGTAAGTTGCGACACTCTAAAAACTGGTGCATTACTTTAGTTACGAATTCTAACTTATTTAAGATATACACTTTTAAGTTATTATGAGTAGCTAAAATAATGCATTTTAGCAAGTTATTTAAAATAGCTAATTTAAGTTGTTTTACGACTTTTTAAGTTTTTTATAGCTATTTACGCAACGTTTTTTGCTCCAAAATCCGTAAATAAAAAATTCACATATTTTAATTTTTAGTTAAATGATCTTAAAATGTTTTTCTACAATATGGTAATTTCCATTTTTCATATTAAATCGGCACTTTTTTATAAATAACGTTTAAAAATTTAAATGACCTTTTGATGACCTTTAACATTGTTCAAGGTCAAAGTGTTCAAAGTACTTTTTGTTGTCCACTATATGTTACATAATCTGGTGTAAGTTTTATATTTTTATCTTAATTTGTTTTTGTGCTACAGTGCTTCAAAGTTAGGTATAATGTGGAACTTGCAAAAATTTGAATTTGAATTTTTTGGCGGGCAAAACCCGATTTTGAAAATTTTGACTTTCGGCAAAAAAAGTACCTTGGATAGGTCTATAACATATATCAAAATGAAAAACATCCGAGTATACGTGTCTCAAGCCTTATTATTATAGCCTGGAATTAACGAGCTATTTTTAATAATTTGCTAAAATGCATTATTTTAGCTACTCTTAATAACTTAAAAGTGTATATCTTAAATAAGTTAGGATTCGTAACTAAAGTAATGCACCAGTTTTTAGAGTGTACTTTCATATTTACTACATGTTGTATACTGCTAACACTGCACATGTGTTTGTGACGCAGGTCCAGGTTTGCCGTGCTCAACAACCGACACGCCTACTTCCTGTTGGTTGACAATGGCACTGGAGGTCGCTACGGAGCAGAGATCATCTTGAGACGAAAGCTGGAGAAATACATCTCTAATCAGAACCTGCATCCGTGTAAGTACACAGTGAATCATAGACATAGACCAGAGAAATACATAAGCATTTATAACACTTGATGGGACTTACATAAATAACTTTAGTTTGTCTCAAAACCCAGCAGTAGCCCCGTAGCAGTGATCAGAAAATTTGGATTTATGCAACCCGCACAACATTTTCATACTAATTTTTGCATGTTTCTGACGTCATAAACATGAATAGTCACTCAAATTGCATACTTTACAGTTTTTTCACGCTATCTTGTGGAGCCTTTTTTACATTCTGGTAAAAATTGTCATCCGTTTTGTAGATTTTGTGTTTAATGATTAAAACGAACATGTTGTTTTTTTGTGGTCTATGGCTTTAATAGTTACGCTGCACTACATAATTCAGTGTGGTAAAAGTATTGATAAAATGTAATAAATAAATGTTGTAAAAATGAAGTTATTGTGAATATTTAGTTCCGTGAAACAACAAATCAGAGTGCTTAGTTTTGTTATCATTTTGTAGCACGAAAAATAAAGACAAAAGATCCAGTCAATGCCACCGTGTGTCGCTACATGTTAGCACAGAGCTGCGTACTCTGCTCCCATGACAAATCTCTGTCTCTCCGCTAACGTAAATTAATGATGACAATGAGGCTCAGTCTGCAGGGAGCTGACCTGCTCGACTGACTGACCACACAGGGGTCAACCAGAGGTTTATTGAGAGCTATTCAGTTGATAGATAACTAATTTTGTGCACCTTTTTTTTTTCTCGAGCACCAAGGCCAACTTGTTCAATTGAATCAGTGCTGTAGTCGTTACCTGAATTTTCTATAACGTTAAGTTAATTTCATATAAAACTTTAACGATAACGTTAACTCTACTTTGTCCCTAACTATAACGTTAACTTGCGTTAACTATAATGTTAACATATTTTTTAGAGGATGATTTTTTTTTATGATTATTCATAAATTGAATCGTTTTCATACTATATTATTATTATTATATATATTACTATACTATATAGTATATACAATACATTTTTGTACTGTATTTATTGTTTTACTTATATTTTCGTATTCGAAAACAAAAGACTAATTTAAATTACCATTTCTCTCACCAATTAATATTTCTGATTTTGTTTTTGTTTTTTTAGTTAGTAAAAAGTAAAAATTTATTTTCAAAAGTAACGTTATTGTTAGCACTATGTTAACTTCAAATTTTGTTAATCTATAACATTAACGTTACTTTTTGCAATAATGTTCTATATTGCAGAAATAACCAGTTAACGTTATACTTAACTTAACGTTAATGAATGCAAGACTGGATTGAACATGTAATTTTTTTAATACTACTTAAGGCGGTGGGAGGAAATTTAAAATATTTTTTTTTATGCCAAAAAATTTTTTAATGATATTTATAATTGTAAAAGAGTTTCTAATTTGACTAAAATTTTCCGCTCAAATTTAAAATTCCACATTTACATTAAATAAAATATTAAATATTTGATCGTGTTTTCACATGTTTGACATAACTAAATTGTTAAGTAACATTTCTTCTTTACTTTGTGTTAATATTATAATTAGCAACCGTCCTAGTTTGCGAGATATCAGTCGGTCACCTAACCCCTTAATAAAAATATATATAAAAATATATTTTATTATTAATTTTTTTCTTACAATAAAACGATCAAAAAGTGTCAATAAATTGTTAAAACTTGTAAACATATACACAAAATATTGGTTTTAAATTATCACAAGTTACGTTTTGTGTTGAGCTGTGAGATCTCGCTCACGTAGTTTTCTTCCAAGTTGATAGATTGGCTAATGTTTCATTTATTTTCTTTTTTTCTTTTTTTATTATGTTGTTGTTATATATTTATGTTATTTGACGAAGCAGTATAATGTTATATATATATATATATATACATATATATATATATATATATATATATATATATATATATATATATATATATATATATATATATATATATATATATATATATATATTTGTATTTGTATATATATTGATATATATATATATACATAGTATGTATATATATATATATATATATATATATATATATATATATATATATATATATATATATATATATATATATATATATATATATACATACTATGTATGGTAGGAGATCACATTGTTTATGGACATTTGCCTATCTATTGGGTTATCATGATCAGTTTTTTTGTAACAATTTTTCTTTGTATTGTTATATTTTTAATGCCCAATAAATAATTAATTAATTTTTAATGTTCCGTTACATAATTACCACAATACATAGCTAATCATCACGTGCTTGATACGTTAATTATGATCATGTTAATTAATAGATCAACCTGCATAACATAACATATGAATTATTTGACATTAATATTTGTAGCATAAGTGCTTTTATTTGAGAATATGAATCGTATTAAATATAGGGTGTATGCGGATGACGTCATATTTATTGCACTTGAAGGCCATACTGGAGTAGTGAATAACATTGCTCAGCATAGGACAAACTTCATTTGAGCCAATTTTCTTTGGGAAATCTGTTAATTTTTTGCTAATTGTTATTTTTCTCACATACTTGAGATACTAATTCAACATATTTACAACATCAATGCTCCCAAAAATATTGCATAGTGGTTTTAAACTGGCAAAATAAGATATTTTCCTATGTCACCCATGTTATTGAGTGATCCAACATGGCGTCGACTTTAACATGAATGCATAGACACTATATGTCTATATGATAATAATTGATGCAGTTACAATGTATGATGCACTGTTGCAGGCACACACTGCAGTATCCCAGTGGTATGTCTGGTGATCGAAGGCGGGACCAACACAATACGTGCCGTGCTAGAGTACGTCACTGACGAACCTCCTGTGCCAGTGGTTGTGTGTGACGGCTCGGGCAGAGCAGCGGACCTGTTAGCCTTCACACATAAGTAAGTAGTTTATGTATAGTACGGTATGGTACGGTACGGTACGGTACGGTACGGTACGGTACGGTACGGTACGGTAAGGTACGGTACGGTACGGTACGGTACGGTACGGTACGTTACGTTACGTTACGGTACGGTACGGTACGGTACGGTACGGTACGGTACGGTACGTTACGGTACGGTACGGTACGGTACGGTACGGTACGGTACGGTACGGTAAATAAGACAGCAGAAAATAAAGGTAATGTTGTGTCTCAGGTACGCGAGCGAGAGCGGCGAGCAGACAGTACTAGAGAGCATGAAGGACTATCTGGTGGGGATGATACAGCGGACATTCGACTCTGGGCTGGAGCAAGCGGAGTGTCTGTACACCGAGCTACTGCAGTGTACACGCAAGAAGAACCTGGTCAGTAGTAGTCTGTCTGTATAGTGTATGTTATATATGTATATGTGTATTGATGTAGTGTATGTATATATAGACAGTGTATGTATGTATGTACGGAGTGTCTGTACACCGAGCTTCTGCAGTGTACACGCAAGAAGAACCTGGTCAGTAGTAGTCTGTCTGTATAGTGTATGTTATATATGTATATGTGTATTGATGTAGTGTATGTATATATAGACAGTGTATGTATGTATGTACGGAGTGTCTGTACACCGAGCTACTGCAGTGTACACGCAAGAAGAACCTGGTCAGTAGTAGTTTGTCTGTATAGTGTATGTTATATATGTATATGTGTATTGATGTAGTGTATGTATATATAGACAGTGTATGTATGTATGTACGGAGTGTCTGTACACCGAGCTACTGCAGTGTACACGCAAGAAGAACCTGGTCAGTAGTAGTTTGTCTGTATAGTGTATGTTATATATGTATATGTGTATTGATGTAGTGTATGTATATATAGACAGTGTATGTATGTATGTATGTATGTACGGAGTGTCTGTACACCGAGCTTCTGCAGTGTACACGCAAGAAGAACCTGGTCAGTAGTAGTCTGTCTGTATAGTGTATGTTATATATGTATATGTGTATTGATGTAGTGTATGTATATATAGACAGTGTATGTATGTATGTACGGAGTGTCTGTACACCGAGCTGCTGCAGTGTACACGCAAGAAGAACCTGGTCAGTAGTAGTCTGTCTGTATAGTGTATGTTATATATGTATATGTGTATTGGTGTAGTGTATGTATATATAGACAGTGTATGTATGTATGTACGGAGTGTCTGTACACCGAGCTGCTGCAGTGTACACGCAAGAAGAACCTGGTCAGTAGTAGTTTGTCTGTATAGTGTATGTTATATATGTATATGTGTATTGATGTAGTGTATGTATATATAGACAGTGTATGTATGTACGGAGTGTCTGTACACCGAGCTACTGCAGTGTACACGCAAGAAAAACCTCGTAAGTAACATTATATCTAGTATGTATGTATTTTGTTTTTTATCCAATTTTACATAAGTTATACCAAGACAAAATAGTAATAAAATAGTAGTACAAAATAGTAATAAATAATAAATATTTAATTAAGCAAATTATTACATTGAACATGCACGGAAAAATTAATTTAAGTTTCTTACAGCTCTAGTACGTAGTCATATTGATTTCTAATTTATTTTACATTCACAGTCATCACAGTCCGCACGCACCATTTGTGAATGT
>OX439131.1:49964870-50004870 GCA_949318235.1 Ecdyonurus torrentis | reverse complement strand
GAGCTTACAGGTACATGTGTCACCAGTTTTTATTTATTTATTCATTTATTTATTTATTTATTTATTTATTTATTTATTTATTTATTTATTTATTTATTTATTATTCGATCCTTCATTCATTCATTCATTCATTCATTCATTCATTCATTCATTCATTCATTCATTCATTCATTCATTCATTCATTCATTCATTCATTCATTCATTCATTCATTCATTCATTTATTCATTCATTCATTCATTCATTCATTCATTCATTCATTCATTCATTCATTCATTCATTCATTCATTCATTCATTCATTCATTCATTCATTCATTCATTCATTCATTCATTCGTTCATTTATTCATTCTCTCGTTAATTTATTAATTTTATTTACTTATTATTTGGTTTTTCGTTCGTTCTATCGATTGTTGTCTCTCCCTCCCTCCCTCCCTCCCTCCCTCCCTCCCTCCCTCCCTCCCTCCCTCCCTCCCTCCCTCCCTCCCTCCCTCCCTCCCTCCCTCCCTCCCTCCCTCCCTCCCTCCCTCCCTCCCTCCCTCCCTCCCTCCCTCCCTCCCTCCCTCCCTCCCTCCCTCCCTCCCTCCCTCCCTCCCTCCCTCCCTCCCTCCCTCCCTCCCTCCCTCCCTCCCTCCCTCCCTCCCTCCCTCCCTCCCTCCCTCCCTCCCTCCCTCCCTCCCTCCCTCCCTCCCTCCCTCCCTCCCTCCCTCCCTCCCTCCCTCCCTCCCTCCCTCCCTCCCTCCCTCCCTCCCTCCTTTCCTACGTATGATATTCAGCTAAATGTGCTAAAATGTTACTTAACTTGCAGAGCGCACTACACACGGCGCAAGTTCCGCGTGATCTACGCCAAGGTGATGAAGCGCTCGCACCATGTACATCGCAACAGTGCTTCCTTCATACGTTACTATGGCAACGCCAATGTCACCTTGAGTCTGCTAGCTGAAGCCTTGCCTATGGCCAGCAAGGACCTGCCTCTATTTGACTACCCCTTCAACGAACTGCTGGTCAGTATTTTTTAATAAAAACATTGCGTCATTGAGTGTAATAGTATTGTTGATAACCCCTGTTTTCTTGCACAAAAAAATGCACATTCCATTTAAATACACTCTAAAAACTGGTGCATTACTTTAGTTACGAATACTAACTTATTTAAGATATACACTTTTAAGTTATTATGAGTAGCTAAAATAATGCATTTTAGCAAATTTAGCTAATTTTACTTAAAATATCTTAAAACACCTTTAAAAACTTAAAACAACTTAAATTAGCTATTTTTAATAACTTGCTAAAATGCAATATTTTAGCTACTCATAATAACTTAAAAGTGTATATCTTAAATAAGTTAGGATTTGTAACTAAAGTAGTGCACCAGTTTTTAGAGTGTAACCAAAGTTGATCGTCATTTTAGTAGTAGAGAACATGATGAACATCATTATTATTCGCTACATCATCGATTTATATTAATGTAACTTTACAATGTTGCCAGATCTGGGCAGTGTTGACTAAGCGACAACAGATGGCACTGCTGATGTGGCAACATGGCGAGGAAGCGCTAGCTAAGTCACTGGTAGCCTGTAAGCTATACAAAGCCATGGCACACGAGGCGGCCGAGGATGATCTTGAGACTGAGATTTATGAGGAGCTGAGGAACTATGGCAAGGAGTTCGAGACGATTGGTGAGTGAGGCGCACGGTGAATTTTTTTTTTTTTTTTTCTCTCTCTTTCTCTTTCTTTTTTTTTTTTTTCTTTTTTCCTTTTTTCCTTTTTTTTTTTTTTTTTTTTTTTTTATTCATTGAATGGAGGTTATCGGTTTAGCGCGCGGGGTGCTGCGGGGAAAGCTAAGGGTCTCCTAATTTAACATTACACTTATGGAGAAAAACACGTTTTTTGCGATTTTTAAGAAAACTACTCTAACGATTTCGGAAAAATTTAAATGATAAATACTAGACATGTTTTTACGTGTTTTAAAACGAGACAGCTCGAGTTTATCCCGTGAATACCTTGTCATGAATAACTTGTGTTCGGTGGCACTGATATTTATTATGTTAAATACAGTTACATATTTCCTAACAAATTATGGTTCGTTCTATAAACTACACACAAAATGTAGCCAGTGCTCAGAACTTTTTACTTTGTTACTAACATATGATCACAACGTCACTGCATATGCGAGACGTGGATTTGACTTTTACTTACAAATTATTTAAGAAATAAATACTTTTTTATAGTTGAAAATTATTTTTATATTTTTCTGCATATAAAAAAGTATCAAAAATGCTTAATTTGAGGAAAAGTTTATGTATTTTGCTTGTGCAAGAATTTAATTTCCAAATAAAATGAGAAGGCGCCTCATGTCATTCGGACACTCTCGCCAGGCATGTACCGAGCTACAAGACGAGCCGTCTCACCTGTCGAGCATTTGCGCTGAAAGTCAAGTTTATTCACAAGCAAAAAAAAATGCTTTTTTTCTTGAATCAAACATGTTTGATACATTTTTACTCGTTGAAAAATAATTATAATAGTTTTCATCTAATAAAAACGTATGAAGGTAAATTTATTACTGAAAGAAATCGTAAGTAAAAGTCAAATACACGTCTAGAATATGAAGTGACGTCATGATCATATGTTTTTAACAAAGTAAAAAGTTCTGAGCACTGCACACTAAAAAAAAGACGTGTATAATCGACGTTCTAAACGTTGAAAAGCTTGTACACAGTTTCGTCATGCTTTAAACGTTGATATTTAACGCTTACGTGTGACGTCACAAACGTTTACAATCAACGCTTAATTACAATTAGATGAAAAAGAACCAAACTCAACTGGTAATTAGTACATATTCTATCATAAATTTTTGGATGACCAATTTGGGTATGAAAAATCGAGTTACATCCAAAAATGCAATAAAATTTCTAACGGGTTGGTAACTTTTCGAAAAAAACGCACCTTTTGGACAGAAATAAAAAAAACTCAAATTTTTTTTTCGTTGATTCTAGTTAAAGAATAAAAAATAAACACTATTTATTCTTATGCATATTTTTATTTTTCGCATAGAACACAGGAAATTGTGTAAAGTAAGTTTTTATATTATTTCTAATTAGGTGGAGAAGGACGTTTTTTCCGTTGAAAATTGACGGTTTTTATCAACTCTATTTATGCTGATAAATCAACGTTTTAAGTGAAATTGTACTTAAGCGTTGAGTTTTCAATACAATAAGAGTTGAGTTTTGAAACGTTAATTATCAACACTTATAACCGTTGAAAAAACACTTATTCCGTTGATTACTAACGAAATTTTTTAGTGTGTGGCTACATTTTGTGTGTAGTTTACAGAACGAACCATTGTAGTGTAGCTCATTATTTGTATGTTATGACGTAGAAAACAGACAGCTTATGTGGTTTTTTAATATTGTATAATTGTCACAAACTTTTACCAAATCCTTATGTGGCTCTTGGAAAATTAAACAAAAACAGCAAAGCTGTCAACAAAGTTTTCCTACTTTTGCTAACTCCCTACCCGCTCTAGAATGCTCAGAATAGCTTTAAAAAACACGTAAATTCAAGGGCGTTCTTAAGTCTAAATTTCCTAATTTTAACTAAATTTTCTGTATTTTTTTGCTGTATTTTTTATTGAATTTTCTGAGGTTTACTGTATTATATACTGATTGTGCAATAGGATAGAGTATTCCAAATGCGTGAAAGCAATAGAACAGAGAAAAACCTAAGCATTTATATCACAAAACACTTGATGGGACTTACATAAATAACTTTAGTTTGTCTCAAAACCCAAATGTAGCCCCGTAGCAGTGATCAGAAAATTCGATTTATGCAACCCGTACAACATTTTCATACTAATTTTTGCATGTTTCTGACGTCATAAACATGAATAGTCACGCAAATTGCATACTCTACAGTATTTTCACGCTCTCACGTAGGGCTACATTAACATTATGGTAAAAATTGTCATCAGTTTTGAAGATCACATTTTGTGTTTATTTATTAAAAAGAACATATCGTTTTATGTGGTCTATGGCTTTAAGTACTGCTGATATTTTAGCTCTGGACTTGCTGGACTTCTGCTATCGCCAAGACGATGACCAGACCCAGCAGATGTTGACATGTGAACTGCCCAGCTGGAGTGGACAGACCTGCCTCAGCCTTGCAGTGGCCGCCAATCACCGTGCTCTGCTCGCGCATCCTTGCAGTCAGATCATCTTGGCAGATCTGTGGATGGGAGGTCTGAGGACTCGCAAGAACACAAACATGAAGGTAAAGTCACTATTGACCTAGTGACCTATTTTGATATGCTGATATCGATTGTTGATGTATGGTGGACCAATACTAGGATTAACCAAGTCGGACGAATAAAGCGTAAAAAAACTTGTGTAATATAAAAAAAAACTATCTGAAAATCAATGTGGATTAGACCGGAGTCATTGATTTCTAATTTAATTTCCATTCACAAAATGATATGTGAGGACTGTGACGTCACAGCTCGCCAAGTCCACGTGCGTGGAAAACAAGTAAGCTGTGACGTCACTGCCCGCACGCACTATTTTAAAAAGCAAAATATAAATCAATGACTGTGGCCAAATCAACATTGATATTTAGCTATTGATATTTAGACGTCATATTTAATACACTTGGAGGCCATACTGGAGTAGTGAATAACATTGCTCAGCATAGGACAAACTTCATTTAAGGCAATTTTCTTTGGGAAATCTGTTAATTTGTTGTTAATGTTATATTTCTCACATACTTGAGATACTAATTCAACATATTTACAACATCAATGCTCTCAAAAATATTGCATAGTGGTTTTAAACTGGCAAAATGATTTTTTTCTATGCCACCCATGTTATTGAGTTATCCAACATGGCGTCGACTTTAACATGAATGCATACACCCTGTAAGGCTAGAGCATTGCTATAATCCCGCTATAGGCAGCAGTGAGGAGACATTTGGTAGTTGTACATTCTTAAATTTTTATCGCAAGTAGCAGAATTGCAGGAAATGTAAGGGTAGTAATATTTTTAAGCCACCCTGGCAGCCGGATTGGTGGAGAGCAGGTGACTTGCCTGGTCCACACGCAAATAAACCGGGCGAGCTGTGACGTCAGTGACCGACAGCGGCATTTTGTGAATGGAAAATAAATTAGAAATCAATGACTCCGGCCAAATCAACGTTAATTTTCAGGTTTGTTAGGATATTACGCAACTTTTTTGTTCAAGGTGTTCTACGCCTTGAAGGGTAGCTCAGGGTGAACAAGGATATTGATATTGGCAGCCCTGACTTCCTTAAGAATCGCAATTGTCACCTGAGATTTTTTTCAACCTCACTAACATTTTCTTCAGTCGGCAAGTAACCTCCCCCGTTTTGTGCTATAATGTTACAGGTGATCCTAGGACTACTATGTCCAGTATACATCGTCAAGTTAGAGTTCAAGTCACGTGAAGAACTGCAGCAGATGTCGCAGACACATGTCCTGACACATGTCCTGACACATGTCCTGACACATGTCCTGACACATGTCCTGACACATGTCCTGACACATGTCCTATAATGTTACAGGTGATCCTAGGACTACTATGTCCAGTATACATCGTCAAGTTGGAGTTCAAGTCACGTGAAGAACTGCAGCAGATGTCGCAGACACATGTCCTGACACATGTCCTGACACGTGTCCTGTCACATGTCCTGACACATGTCCTGACACATGTGCTGACACATGTCCTGACACATGTCCTGACACATGTCCTGACACATGTCCTGACACATGTCCTGATACATGTCCTATAATGTTACAGGTGATCCTAGGACTGCTATGTCCAGTATACATCGTCAAGTTAGAGTTCAAGTCACGTGAAGAACTGCAGCAGATGTCGCAGACACATGTCCTGACACATGTCCTGACACATGTCCTGACACATGTCCTGACACATGTCCTGACACATGTCCTGACACATGTCCTGACACATGTCCTGACACATGTCCTGACACATGTCCTGACACATGTCCTGACACATGTCCTGACACATGTCCTGACACATGTCCTGACACATGTCCTGACACATGTCCTATAATGTTACAGGTGATCCTAGGACTACTATGTCCAGTATACATCGTCAAGTTAGAGTTCAAGTCCCGTGAAGAACTTCAGCAGATGCCGCAAACACATGTCCTGAAACATGTCCTGATACATGTCCTGACACATGTCCTGACACATGTCCTGACACATGTCCTGACACATGTCCTGACACATGTTCTGACACATGTCCTGACACATGTCCTGACACATGTCCTGACACATGTCCTGACACATGTTCTGACACATGTCCTGACACATGTGCTGACACATGTCCTGACACATGTCCTAACACATGTCCTGACACATGTCCTGACACATGTCCTGACACATGTGCTATAATGTTACAGGTGATCCTAGGACTACTATGCCCAGTATACATCGTCAAATTAGAGTTCAAGTCCCGCGAGGAACTGCAGCAGATGCCGCAGACACATGTGCTGACACATGTCCTGATACATGTCCTGACACATGTCCTGACACATATCCTGACACATGTCCTGACACATGTTCTGACACATGTCCTGACACATGTCCTGACACATGTCCTGACACATGTCCTGACACATATCCTGACACATGTCCTGACACATGTCCTGACACATGTCCTGACACATGTCCTGACACATGTCCTGACACATGTCCTGACACATGTCCTGACACATGCCCTGACACATGTCCTGACACATGTCCTGACACATGTCCTGACACATGTCCTATAATGTTACAGGTGATCCTAGGACTACTATGTCCAGTATACATCGTCAAGTTGGAGTTCAAGTCACGTGAAGAACTGCAGCAGATGTCGCAGACACATGTCCTGACACATGTCCTGACACGTGTCCTGACACATGTCCTGACACATGTCCTGACACATGTCCTGACACATGTCCTGACACATGTCCTGACACATGTCCTATAATGTTACAGGTGATCCTAGGACTGCTATGTCCAGTATACATCGTCAAGTTAGAGTTCAAGTCCCGTGAGGAACTGCAGCAGATGCCGCAAACAGATGTCCTGACACATGTCCTGACACATGTCCTGACACATGTCCTGACACATGTTCTGACACATGTCCTGACACATGTCCTATAATGTTACAGGTGATCCTAGGACTGCTATGTCCAGTATACATCGTCAAGTTAGAGTTCAAGTCCCGTGAGGAACTGCAGCAGATGCCGCAAACAGATGTCCTGACACATGTCCTGACACATGTCCTGACACATGTTCTGACACATGTCCTGACACATGTCCTGACACATGTCCTGACACATGTCCTGACACATGTCCTGACACATGTCCTGACACATGTCCTGACACATGTCCTGACACATGTCCTGACACATGTCCTGACACATGTGCTATAATGTTACAGGTGATCCTAGGACTACTAAGCCCAGTATACATCGTCAAGTTAGAGTTCAAGTCCCGTGAAGAACTGCAGCAGATGCCGCAGACACATGTCCTGAAACATGTCCTATAATGTTACAGGTGATCCTAGGACTACTATGTCCAGTATACATCGTCAAATTAGAGTTCAAGTCCCGTGAAGAACTACAGCAGATGCCGCAGACAGAAGAAGAACACAACACGGGCAAGGAAGAGAACGATGTTCGACCCTCGGACACGACAACTGACTTCTCAGTCAATAGAACTGACGACCAGGACATAGAGGTGAGACTTGGCCACGCCCACTGCATGACGTCACAAAGTCACGTGTGTACATATAAAGTAAACTAGAAATTAACAAGTATTCCAGCCCAATAAGAATTTTTTATAATTTTTTTTTATTGTTGATAGGTCATGATTTCCATTTAAAATCATGT
The DNA here is from genome assembly GCA_949318235.1 of Ecdyonurus torrentis. Lineage (NCBI taxonomy): Eukaryota > Metazoa > Arthropoda > Insecta > Ephemeroptera > Heptageniidae > Ecdyonurus > Ecdyonurus torrentis. The sequence continues at coordinate 49,996,961 of OX439131.1, read as the reverse complement.
GATTTGAGTGAGGTTTTTAACAATATGGAAATAATTTGGCCGAAATACTTGGTATATAGGGACTTTATATACATATTATAAATATACATACTTGCGGAGTGCGGTGGAGATTTCACAAATAAATGCAATGAGGGCACTGATATTTTTATTTAGAGCCGCCATCTTGGTGGTGACATATACATAGGGAAAACATACAAATTTTTAATTTAAAATATTCAACGTAAAACATGACTGACTTGGACTGGAAATCGCTAAAAGAAGAACTACAGATAGTTTTCACCATTAATTTTTATATTTCCAACAAAAACAAATACTGTAATTTTTAAATTAAATCAAATAAATTTTAAACATTTATTTTTTCCGTTTTTTTTTTATTTATATATTTTTTCATTAAATTTGACTAAAATTGCAACTAAAATTTGAATTTCCACATTTACATGTAATTTTTAAGTATTATTCACATGACGCGTAAATTTGACGTGCGTCAACGTGCGTCACCACGCGTTACAAAGTTGGAACAATGTAAATAAATGGAGCCGTTCACATGTAATTTTCAAAAATCATGTGAACGGCTCCATTTGTTTACATTGTTTTAACTTTGTTACACATGTCGACGCACGTTGACGCGTGTCAAATTTACGCGTCATGTGAATAATACTTTAAAGTGTAATATTACACTAAGTAATAACTTAAATATTAGATGGTATTTTCACATGTTTGACGTAACTAAATTTTTAAGCAACATTTCTTCTTTACTTTGTGTTTATATTATAATTAGCGACCGTCTAATTTGCGAGATATCAGTAGGCCAAAACCCCATTAATAAAAAATTAAAAGTACCAATTTTCATTTTTACATAAAGAAAAATGTCGTTAGTTTATATACGTTGAAAATTTGTTCCATTGTTGTGATTGCTATTTTATACTATAAGGACTATGTATTCATCACCCCCAACATGGCGCCCGAGCGCAATAAAGCAAGTTAACTATAGTTTGTAGAGAAAAACACTTACGCTTATTTCATATTATTACAATCCGCCCAATATGTATATTTTGAATCCACCCAAATTTTACTTTAAATCAGTTTTGGTAAAAATTAGACATACAAAAATTGAAATGTCCACCGCACTGTGTAAAATGTAAGATTATTAAAATTATATGTCGCCTTAATCATCAAATTTCATTGCTTTAATTTTATCATAAACAAACAAATAATTAAATCAAGAAGTTTTTTTTTAATTAATTAAATATTTGATTGATATACTTAACAGCCAAGTTATTTTGCTGGTAACCTACGTAGCTGTTAACTGGCAGAGATGTTCAATTGATGTTCAATAGAGGAACTATAGGAACTATAGGAACTATAGGAATTATAGACCTACACGTAAAACATAAATTTAATAAAATATTTAGATACATAACAATAACTCTTTAGTACTAAACAATAACTCTCTTGCAAAAAGTTTAAACAGTAACTCGTTAGTACAAACGTAATTTCTTTAGCGGTAAATAGTTAACTCTTTAGATTCTAAAAAGTTTAGTTTGTATCTAAAGAATTTATTATAAAAAAAGTCTAAATATTTAGATATTTTTTTACGTGTAGAGGAACTTAGGCCAACTATTAGCAATTTCGCTCACATCCGCTTTAAAACATATATTATTTACGGTTGCTCCTATAAGTAAAATTGACGATTTTTTTTCCATTCTTATAAAAAAACCGTTAAAAACGTCAAAATTATACGTTTTGTTACGGAAGAAACCTTTTCGTTGTTGATCCATTGCTAAGATTTCTTTTTGTTATTGTAAATTTAAGCCAGTGCAAATCCGGACAAAAAAAAGTCATAAATAAAATAAAATAACTTTTAAATATATTTTAAACAGCTTATTTTGCATGATAGAATATTAAAAACACAATTTACAGCTCAAAATTTTTCGAATTTATTGCTCCGCAATTGTTTTTTATCATTTTTATTATTTTTTTTTTGGCCCTGGTACATTAATATACACGCCGTCCACAATGGGTTGTTTGATTTTAAGCTAAACCCGGGTTTTAAGACAATCCGGGCCAAAAAAAATGTCGAGTTTTTTTGCAGCTCTAATTGTAATTCTCTAAATAATCGATTTATTGATTTGTGTACCTAAATATTGATTGCCTAGCTAACATGGTTACCAGCAAAATATCTACCCAGGTAAAAAAATAAGTAGAGGTGACTTTTGAGAAGCCTTCCGAAAGAGAGTGGCCTTCCAAAGAGAGGGTACTGTGGCCTTATCGAGTGAAAAGAGAGTGTCCTTTCGTCCTCCCTATGGGTCCTTGTGGCCTCATCGCCACAAGGACCCATAGGGAGGCCGGAAGGCCACTCTCTCTTGGAAGGCTTCTCAAAAGTCACCTCTACTAATTTTTTTACCTGGGTAATTTAATTAAACAATATTAATTGACACTTTTAACATGTATATATATATATATATAATATTAATTGCTATATACAAGCTACAACATGTTAAATATACGCTATGCAATATTATATAGCTTTTTCATGGTTTTGGTTTTCTAACATATGTACACTCTTAACATACAACGATTCTATAGGTACGGTACGATAGGACACGCTAATATCGATTGTCAATTTTTTGGCGCAATTCCCTATCTTTTAACATTGAACAAATGACACGCGAAATTTCAAAAAGTCGTTCGTGTCCTCTAGAATCGTTGTTAACATGTATAATATTTGTCTAACTGTATATACACACTTAACATGATATAAATAATATGTAAATACGTATATACCGCTATATAATATGCTAATATGTGTGTGTTATGAATGCTTATGTAAAAACCTCTAACAACTGGAAAAAGAAAGTTCTGGAAACGTAAATAGCTTGATGGGATAAGTAAAGTTAAGGCATGATTTCCAGCCGTGTGATTGGCTAGAATAAGCCACGTTCATAAAACGGACCAATCGGAGAGCTTTAAATTTAGCTTCCGGTTTTATTGAAGCCAGCAGTCGTCAGGTTCTTCCAATAAGAACGGAAATAAACTTAAATTACGTAACTTCTTCCAGCGATACAGTATTATACTGAGTGCTTATGTTTACTCAAAATACGGAAAAGGAAGTGCCGGAAAAGGAAACCACGTGACGGTAAAAGTGGGAGAAAAGCTGTTGCCAGCAGCAAGCTAGGCCTGAGCTACCTACCACTTTTACCGTCACGTGGTTTCCTCTTCCGGTCACTTTTTTCCCGCTTTATGAGTAAACATAAAGTCTCAACGTTTCGAAGCATTCACTGATATAACTTCCGGTTCCCGGAAGTAAGTCAATTTCCGGTAATATTTGAAAAACCATTACAAAATATTCTCATCACTTTTTACATCTCGTGGTTTACTTTTCCGTCACTTCCGTTTCCTGTTGTGTCAGATTTACATAAGTATTTCTTGTGTTGCTACAGTAGCATACAGTACTTACGTTACGTTACGTTACGTTATGTTATGTTTACGTTACGTTACGTTACGTTACGTTACGTTACGTTACGTTACGTTAAGTTAAGTTACGTTACTTTACGTTACGTTACGTTACGTTACGTTACGTTACGTTAAGTTACGTTACGTTACGTTACGTTACGTTACGTTACGTTACCTTACGTTACGTTACGTTACGTTACGTTACGTTACGTTACGTTACGTTACGTTACGTGTGCATGTCTCGGTGGCTTGTTAGAATATCCTGCCTCTGTGTGTGTGTATGTTACATAACCATCAGGTATATACCACATACTACAAGATATTAACAAACTTACGACTAACTAAGCCAATCAGAGCGCTAGTTCAAGGTCACGTGATCAAAGTTGACCAATCACAATTGGTGTCGCTATCTTGTTTTATGTAGTATGTCTGACATAACCTAACATGTTTGGTGTCGCCGTGTTCAAAGTAGATTACCTCACGTTCATCGCTCTACACGTCAATCAAATATCCTCATCACAAAGTTTGTCATTAAGTTTTTTAACGCGTCGTAAATATAGAACGTATTTATAGGTCGTAAATATAGTCTTATCTTAGGTCTTAAATATATGTTTGTAAATTTAGGTCGTAAAATAGGTTTGCAAATGTGGGTCGTAAATAAAGTCTGTAAAATTAGGTCGTAAATAAAGGTTGTAACTTGTAACTCATACGTCGTAAATGATATAAATATAAAAATAGCTTATACTAATCGCAAATATAGGTTCGTATCACAGGTCGTATTTATGGGTCATAAATATAGGTTGTAAACGTAAGCTTTTATAATATAAGTCGTAAAAATAGGTTGCTAATATAGGCCGTATTTGTAGGACATAAATATAGGTTTATATTATAAGTCATAAAGATAGGTTGTTAATATAGGCCGTAATTGTAGGACATAAATATAGGTTTATAATATAAGTCTTAAAGATAGGTTGCTAATATAGGCCGTATTTGTAGGACATAAATATAGGTTTATATTATAAGTCATAAAGATAGGTTGTTAATATAGGCCGTAATTGTAGGACATAAATATAGGTTTATAATATAAGTCTTAAAGATAGGTTGCTAATATAGGCCGTATTTGTAGGACATAAATATAGGTTTATAATATAAGTCGTAAAGATAGGTTGTTAATATAGGCCGTATTTGTAGGACATAAATATAGGTTTATAATATAAGTTGTAAATATAAGTCGTAAAGATAGGTTGCTAATATAGGCCGTATTTGTAGGACACAAACGTATGTTGTAAATCTAGGTTATATTTCTAGGTTCTAAAGCTAAGTCGTAAACGATAGGTGGATCTACAGTATTTTAAGCAGAGAAGCACGACCCCACAAATTTAGGCTTTCGAGTTCAACAACAAAGGTTTTGAAAGGGTTGTCTACATTTGTAGGTGGCACTACGAATCATGTGCGCGCGTATGTTTGTATGTAAAACTGTAGGAGAGCCGTTTATTATTGACTCAGGACAGTTTTGGCAGTGCTAGGCAGTGCTAGGTGGTTTTTAGCAGTGTTAGGCATTTCTAGATGATGTTAGGCCGTTCTAGAAAGTGCTACGCAGTGCTAGGCGAGATGTTAGGATGATTTCCGTACGTAAAACTTTAGGAGAGACCACTCAGGACAGTTTTGGCAGTGCTAGGTGATGTTAGACGATGCTAGACGCAGTGTTAGGAAATGCTAGATATTTTTAGGCAGTGCTAGGCAATGCTAACTGTAAGTGGTGTTAGACAATGTTAGACGCAGTGCTAGGCAATGTTAGGCGATGCTAGATGATGCTACGTAGTGCTAGGTCATGTTAGGTGGCTAGACGCAATTCTAGCCAATGCTAGATATTTTTAGGCAGTGATAGGCAATACTAGATATTTTTAGGCAGTGCTAGGCAATGCTAACTGTAAGTGGTGTTAGACAATGTTAGACGCAGTGCTAGGCAATGTTAGGTGATGCTACACGCAGCGCTAGGCAATGTTAGGCGATGCTAGATGATGCTACGCAGTGCTAGGCAATGTTAGGTGATGTTAGACACAGTGCTAGGCAATGTAAGCCAATGTTAGACACAGTGCTAGGCAATGTTAGGTGATGTTAGACACAGTGCTAGGCAATGTTAGACAATGTTAGACACAGTTCTAGGCAATGTTAGGTGATGTTAGACGCAGTGCTAGGCAATGTTAGACAATGTTAGACACAGTGCTAGGCAATGTTAGGTGATGTTAGACGCAGTGCTAGGCAATGTTAGACAATGTTAGACACAGTTCTAGGCAATGTTAGGTGATGTTAGACGCAGTGCTAGGCAATGTTAGACAATGTTAGACACAGTGCTAGGCAATGTTAGACAATGTTAGACGCAGTGCTAGGCAATGTTAGGCGATGTAAGACGCAGTGTTAGGCGATGCTAGACGCAGTGCTAGGCAATGTTAGGCGATGTAAGACGCATTGTTAGGCAATGTAAGGCGATGCTAGATGATGCTACGTAGTGCTAGGCGATGCTAGGAATTGCTTAACAGTGCTAGGTATTGCTAGATGATGCTACGCAGTGCTAGAGAGTGCTACGCAGTGCTAGGCAATGTTAGACGCAGTGCTACACAATGCTAGGCGATGCTAGATGATGCTACGCAGTGCTAGAGAGCGCTAGGCGATGCTCAAGGTCCATATAATAAAGAGGTTGAGTGCAGCACAAAACTCACACATTTGATTTCATTTTGCGATGGATTGTACTTGGTTCTAAGCCAATACAATGTCATTCACCAGGTACGTCACTGATAAGGTAAACAAAACTGTAAGAGATAATTTGACGTCTTTGGTGAATTACTTTAAGCTGCGCGACCTTGGACAAAACTTTTACCGGAGCATCTAACCTTTGATATATGAACCTTGGGCGATGCTAAGCAGTGCTATGCGGTGCTACGTAGTCATAGGAAGTACTAAGCGGTTTTAGGTAGTGGTAAGCAAGGCTAGATGATGCTATGCAGTGCTAGGCGATGCTATGCAGTGCTAGGCGATGCCATGCAGTGCTAGACGATGCTATGCAGTGCTACGCAGTGCTAGATAATGCTAGACGATGCTAGATGATACTAGGCGACGCTATATGATGCTATGCAGTGCTAGGCGATGCTAGATTATGCTAGGCGATGCTAGATGATGCTATGCAGTGCTAAGCGATGCTAGATTATGCTAGGCGATGCCATGCAGTGCTAGGCGATGCTATGCAGTGCTAGACAATACTAGATTATGCTAGGCGATGCCATGCAGTGCTAGGCGATGCTATACAGTGCTAGACAATGCTAGATGATACTATGCAGTGCTAGGCGATGCTAGATTATGCTAGGCGATGCCATGCAGTGCTACGCAGTGCTAGATAATGCTAGACGATGCTAGATGATACTAGGCAATGCTAGATGATGCTATGCAGTGCTAGGCGATGCTAGATTTATGCTAGGCGATGCTACACAGTGCTAGGTAAGATGTTAGGGCGATGAACGTGGGTATTACTAACTTGTGTGAACATTTGCCTGGTGATGTCTTCTAGAAATGGCCGAGAATTTTAAGCATCCGCAGCTCTAAGACGTCTAACCCGCTCGGTGTGAAGGTAAACATTGTCCTCGACTTTCCTTGTCTGCTCCTTCTAGTCTGCCTATTTGTACATAATATATATGTGTATGTGTGTGTCTGCATGACAATCTTGGCGCTCTGTCTCTCTGTCTGTCTGTTTGTTTGTCTCTGCATGGCACTCTGTCTCTCTGTGTGTCTCTCTGTACATAAGTCTGTGTGTCTGCATGGCTATCTTGTCGCTCTATGTAGCTGTCTGTGTGTCTCTATCTGTCTCTCGTTGTTAGAGAACTTTAATATAGAAGTGAAATCCCCTGCTTTTTTTAGGCAAAACTTTACTACATACATACGTAATACAGTAATACGTAATACAGTAATACGTAATACAGTAATACGTAATACAGTAATACGTAATACAGTAATACGTAATACAGTAATACGTAATACAGTAATACGTAATACAGTAATACGTAATACAGAAAGACTACATCATTTTATTTTAACTAATAGCAACACATAACAGCTAGTCATTCTTAGGAATTAATTAGAAAGAACCTTCCCTCTGTCGTGCGCTCTCGTTTTCTTAGATTGGATAGCTGTTCTGTGCTGCTATTGCTTGAAATAAAATAAAGTAGGCTTACTGTATTACGTATATTGTATTACGTATACTGTATTACGTATACTGTATTACGTACACTGTATTACGTATACTGTATTACGTATACTGTATTACGTACACTGTATTACGTATACTGGATTACGTGTACTGTATTACGTATACTGTATTACGTATACTGTATTACGTACACTGTATAACGTATACTGTATTACGTATCCTGTATTACGTATACTGTATTACGTACACTGTATTACGTATACTGTATTACGTGTACTGTATTACGTATACTGTATTACGTATACTGTATTACGTATACTGTATTACGTATACTGTATTACGTATACTTTATGACGTATACTGTATTACGTATACTGTATTACGTACACTGTATTACGTATACTGTATTACGTATACTGTATTACGTACACTGTATTACGTATATTGTATTACGTATACTGTATTACGTATACTGTATTACGTATACTGTATTACGTATACTGTATTACGTACACTGTATTACGTATCCTGTATTACGTATACTGTATTACGTACACTGTATTACGTATACTGTATTACGTGTACTGTATTACGTATACTGTATTACGTATACTGTATTACGTATACTGTATTACGTATACTTTATGACGTATACTGTATTACGTATACTGTATTACGTACACTGTATTACGTATACTGTATTACGTATACTGTATTACGTATACTGTATTACGTATACTGTATTACGTAAACTGTATTACGTATACTGTATTACGTATACTGTATTACGTACACTGTATTACGTATACTGTATTACGTGTACTGTATTACGTATATTGTATTACGTATACTGTATTACGTATACTGTATTACGTACACTGTATTACGTATACTGTATTACGTATCCTGTATTACGTATACTGTATTACGTACACTGTATTACGTATACTGTATTACGTGTACTGTATTACGTATACTGTATTACGTACACTGTATTACGTATACTGTATTACGTATACTGTATTACGTATACTGTATTACGTATACTGTATTACGTATACTGTATTACGTATACTGTATTACGTACACTGTATTACGTATCCTGTATTACGTATACTGTATTACGTACACTGTATTACGTATACTGTATTACGTGTACTGTATTACGTATACTGTATTACGTGTACTGTATTACGTATACTGTATTACGTATACTGTATTACGTATACTGTATTACGTATACTGTATTACGTATACTGTAATACGTTTACTGTATTACGTATACTGTATTACGTATACTGTATTACGTATACTGTATTACGTATACTGTATTGCTGTATTACTTTATTACGTATACTGTATTACGTATACTGTTTTACGTATACTGTATTACGTATACTGTATTACGTATACTATATTACGTATACTGTATTGCTGTATTACTTTATTACGTATACTGTATAACGTATACTGTATTACGTATACTGTGTTACGTACACTGTATTACGTGTCCTGTATTGCTGTATTACTTTATTACGTAAGTTTGCCTAAAACATGGGGATTACTCTTCTCTATCTGTGTGTGTCTCTGTCTGTCTGTCTCTTTGAACATGAGTCTTTGTGTCACCATGGCGATCTTGTCGATCTGTCTCTCTATCTCTGTGTGTCTGTATGGTAACCTTGTCGCTCTGTCTGTCTCTGTGTGTGTCTCTCTGTCTCTCTATATACACGGACAACAATAAATACGTTATAATTATGCTAGCTCAAAGCTAGAACACTTATACATATCAACATAATATCAAAGGACAAACGAAAGAGAGTAATTTTATTGCATATATTTGATTAATATGTGAAATTGCTAATTTTTAAGTTCATTAAGTATTTTTAATTAGTTTTTAAAATTAAAACAGACGCCATGGTCGGTAACTTTTGTAACGTAATTTTGCGACTTAATTAATAATACAAATTAAAATACTTCAAAATCAGAATTTTGCGTGTTTATAGATTCAGGACAAATGTACTCTTTTATAAATATACAATTAAATTAACACCTAATTTTTTGTCTCATTTTAAATTGATTAAAACAAAAAGAGTATACTACATAACATAATAGTTAACATGTTCAGCATAATATGTTATGTTATTACAAAATAACAACATTATAGAGGGGGGGGGGGGGTTAGCACTTTGTTGTCAGTTTGTTTACTCGCACACTTGGTCACCATGGTTACACACCCTTTGACTCCATGCCTCACACCCCCACACAAAACACGTAATCACTGATAAAGTCTACTTCCTAACTTCATATTTAATATCGCAAATATTTTATTTAATTCTGTCTCACTTAATTTCTAAATCAACTTAAAACACTTTCTAAAATTTTCTTATTTAAATTTTCATATAATTCTCACTTTTCATGGTTTTTTTATTTCTAATCTGATAATTATTCATGCTATCGCTGGGTATGCATGTTCATCTATTTATATCATATTGTTCATAATTATATATATGCAGATAGCCTCGGACTGGCCATAAGAGCAAGTCCGCAATTGCGGACGTGCCCCCCCCCCCCCTGTTTGGAGGCCTCTAAGGCCCAAAAAGGGACGTAACTACGGTGTAAGGCCCCCTATGTGGCCCCTAAAGAGGGTGTTACACCCCTTTGGCGGACGAGGCCCCTTGATTGCCAGTCCGACCCTGGAGCATTTTCTTACTAATAATTCTGATTCTAGATGGAAAAAAAATCAAAAATAAAAACTAGAAAATATAATAATAATAATATAAAAAACGCTATAGAGACCAATCTAATAGCATTGTGTTTTCTCAATTAAAGTATTACAGTATTTGAGCACATTTTTAGAAAGAGTATCATTACGTAGATTCTATTGACATCAATATTTACCTTTATTAATTAAATTTCAGCGATTAATTAATGATTTAAAAGTGTTGGCCACGCCCCCAAGAAGCATGTGCCGTTAGTCATTTGTTTGAATTTGCAGCGGATTCTGATCTTCTTCTGCAAATTTGGATACGAGTATTTTAAAATTTGCGTAAAATTTAAAATCTCGTATCCAAATTTGCAGAAGAAGATCAGACTGCGCTGCAAATTCAAACAAATGACTAACGGCACAGGCCAGGGGGTGCTCAAGCGCAGATTGGTGTGTGTTTGCAAAATCATCGAGAGCTGACTGAGAGTGTTCACAAAATTACTTTTTAATAGCTACCTGCGCAGAAACGAGTTTCTCACCTTACTCTCGTTCTGCGCATGTCTCCAGTTTGTCAACTTTTACGCGCACCGGAGCTGCGCAAACGCTTGCTAGACTTTTTCCGCATTTATTCCTAGCACCTGTACGAAATAATCGGAGAGTGTTTTGAATTTAACCTTAAATTGCGGGAATACAAAAGGAAATATCGGTAATCGAAGATAGCAGTTCTTAGTAAATCGACATCGATTTTGTGGAACAGGGCATCAAATTTCTGAAGTTTAATCAGAAGTATGTGGAATTAATGGTTCTTCAGGGTTTGGGGGTACCCTTGCTATGTATTTGTCCGCTGTGTGACGTCATGCGCAGATCTGTGCGTGAACTCGTCCAACGTCGATCATATCTATCTTTATTGTATCATGGGCACAGGCTTCTTGGGGGCGCGGCCACCACTTTTAAATCATTAATTAATCGCTGAAAATTAAGTAATAAAGGTAAATATTGATGTCAATAAAATCTACTAATTATGCTCTTTCTAAAAATGTGCTCAAATACTGTCACAAAACTCATTTGTCTTTCTCATTACGTAGCTTATTTTATCCATATGTTTATGAAAAACGCAATTTTGGTTGCACGTGCTCCTTGAATTGACATTATTTCACTACTTTTTCTTAAAGGCATAGAACACTTTGAACAAAAAAGTTATGTAATATCCTAACAAACCTGAAAATCAATGTTAATTTGGTCGTAGTCATTGATTTCTAATTTATTTTTCATTCACAAAATGGCGCGAGCGGTCAATGACGTCACAGCTCACCTTGTCCACGCTCGCGTAAAACAAACATTGACCCCTCGTGCCATATAGTGAATGGAAAATAATTAGAAATCAATTACTCCGGATAAATCAATGTTGATTTTCTGGTTTGTTAGAATGTTACATAACTCTTTTGGTTCAAGGTGTTCTATGCCTTTAATTAAGTTTCACAGAACGTTGAGCTCGCGAGACAAAAGTTTAAGAACGGTGCTGTGGTGGCTGATGCGATTGTGGGTTGCAAACAGAACGTTCTCAAACTTTTCTCCATTGTGTGTTTTCTTAGCATGATTGGCATTGGGGAAATCTTAACATTAAATTTTATATCTTAAAGCCATAGACCACATAAAACAACATGTGATTTTTAATGAATAAACACGAAATGGGATCTTCAAAACTGATGATAATTTTTACCAGAATGTTAATGTAGCCTCACGAGAGAGCGTGAAAAAACTGTAAAGTATGCAATTTGCGTGACTATTCATGTTTATGACGTCACAAACATGCAAAAATTAGTATGAAAATGTTATGTGGGTTGCATAAATCGAATTTTCTAATCTCTGCTACGGGGCCACTGTTGGGTTTTGAGACAAACTAAAGTTATTTATGTAAATCCCATCAAGTGTTTTGTGATATAAATGCTTATGTTTTTCTCTGGTCTATTCCTTTAAGTTACTTTGGCACTACACAAGTGTTGGTGTAAATCTACTTAATAAGAGTATAAAAATGTATGTTTTATATATCGTCCAAGCCATGGTCTAGCTAAAGATAACGTAAGGTATAGACTGCGCATTTCGTTCGTCTTTTCTGAATTTGCTCGATCGCCAAATAACAATTTCCCGATAATTGTTCATTGAAAAATATAATACAAACAATAATCTTTTCCCACCATATCAAAACATGAAGAAAAAAAAAACGGAAATAAATATTTACATCTTGCAGAAAACGCACGAAATGCGTAATCTCTAAGATAACGTAAGGTATAGACTGCGTATTTCGTTCGTCTTTTCTGAATTTGCTCGATCGCCAAGATGTATTTCCGGTAAAAGTTCAACTTTTTGAAGAAAAAAAATACACACGGTAATATTTTCCCGCCATCAAAACACCCGAAATAAATATTTAAGTCTTGCAGAAAACACACAAAATGCGCAGTCTCTATATTATCTTCCACTTGGTTGGGTCAAACCTGTACGTCCAGACATATATATACAGGTTGTCTATAAAGTCCTTGAGAGTGTTTAGACGTTAATAAAAGACATAAGGCTTAACATAAAATCAACTTTTTATACATCAAATTTAAGCTCCGTTTTTTACAATTATGAAAATCAAAACAGTTTAAAAAATTTTTGCATTTTTTTCGTGTAGCAACTTAACTAATTTTCCGATTTTAAAACTGTTTTGATTTTCATAATTGTAAAAAACGGAGCTTTAATTTCATATATAAAAAGTTTATTTTATGTTAAGTTTTATGTCTTTTATTAACGTCTAAACACCCTCAAGGACTTTATAGACACCCTGTATGTGGAACAAAGTTTGACCATGGCATGGACGTTATGATGTCTTTGTGTGGTCCAAGATGGCGTCAGTGCGCACACAGGCAGTAGTGTAAAGGTGGGGTTGATGTATTGCAGGCCCTGATCGCCAATAAGCCTAGCACCGTGCAAGAGAATGGCAAGGTGAAGCCAGAGGAGGAGGAGACGAGCAGTCTGGGTGAACAGCCTCCACCACTAGAGTTCTTTGATATCAAGACACATCGGCCTTTGAGACTGCGCAAGAAACTGTGGGAGTTTTATACTGCACCCATCACCAAGTTCTGGGGACATTCGGTCAGTATATCTGTCTACCTGTATTACCTACCTGTCTACCTGTATTACCTGCCTGTCTACCTGTATTACCTACCTATCTACCTGTATTACCTGTCTGTCTACCTGTATTACCTGCCTGTCTACCTGTATTACCTGCCTGTCTACCTGTATTACCTGTCTGTCTACCTGTATTACCTGTCTGTCTACCTGTATTACCTGCCTGTCTACCTGTATTACCTGCCTGTCTATCTACTTTACCTACCTAACTTACCTGACAAAGTGTGGCAGTTTTATACTGCACCCATCACCAAGTTCTGGGGACATTCGGTCAGTATACCTTATGTCATGCACGATATGCGATATATATATATATATATTATATTTTGCTAATTTATATATTGCAAATAAATTTTAATCATGTTGGTCCCGAAGAACCTGCCCGTGTGGTGTAGAGGTTAGCGTGCTCGTTTGGCACACTGGAGGTTCGGCGTTCGTTACCAAGCCGGGTTGGCCTTGTAGGCCAGCTTGTAAGAGCGGTGGTTAGAACGGTGAAGTTTCAGTGTGTTTCAATGAGTACGATTTCCGCTGCAATGTGTGGGTTGGCCAGGCAGTTTGACCACCTCTCGTCCATAGTGGCGAGTGCTGCCGTCGTAAGATTTGGTGGTCTGAGCTGCACAGGTCTGGTATTAGGAGCCTAGAGTAGTGTGGTATTAAGGGTAGATCTTGTGGTCTGGTAAGCCACAGATCATTGTAAGCCCTCTTTTGACCATGTCATGCACGATATGCGATATATCGATGCTACCGCGTTCAAATAGATAATCTGCATTTTCCACCAGTGCTGCGAACGGAACATCTGCACTTTCCACGCAGCACAAAGGATTACTGGAAAGGATTCATCCTGGCCTAACCCGAGAGAGGTTATAGCATCATCATACTTAACTTAATTTTCATTCTTTTAAATTTTGAATTCGAGACAAACATTCCGAGCAAAAATTTAGGTTTGCAGCGTAACAAAGGTGAAAATGTTGCCTAAGTCCTCATTAAAATTTTTTTTGTCACTTAAAATACAATAAGATTTTAACACGATCTTCAACGTAACTTTGGGCTATTTTTGCATACCCCCCCCCCCTTTTTATTTTAACTGTATTGACACTTTAAATATCAAATCACTCGTTGAATGTGTTTAACCTGTTGCGTCGTATAGGGTATATCCACATGACGTCATATTTAATGCACTTGGGAGCCATATTGGAGTTGTGAATAACATTGCTCAGCATAGGACAAAATTTGTTTTTAAATATTTTCTTCGCAAAATCCGTTAATTTGTTTTGTTCATGTTATTTTTCTTACATGCTTAAGATACTAATTTAACCTATTAACAACATCAATGCTCTCAAATAAACAATGCTTAGTATTTAAAAAGTGTCAAAATAAGTTATTTTCCTATGCCACCCATGTTATTTGGCTAGAAGTGGTCAAATCAAGGCGCCAATGAGAGAGCGCGCAATAGTAATTTCGTCTGCAGCGTTGCCAATTTTAAAGAAATCAGTAATGCATTCTGCCTAAAACATGGGGATGTCACTTCTCTGTTAAAGTTCTCTAGTGGGGCCCATGCAAAAACTCCATCTATCTGGAAACACTATGTTCAGCGTGTCAATTATTATATAAGATATTTAACAATTTTTAGACAATTTTTATTATATTTGCAGATGGCGTACGTGGTGTTCCTATGTTTCTTCAGCTATGTGGTGTTAGTTCGCATGCACCCGATGCCCTCGTGGCAAGAACTTTACGTCATCGCTTACATCTCCACCATGGGTTGTGAGAAAATGAGAGAAATTGTCTCGTCAGAACCAGTCGCAGTCAGGTATGTGCATGCGGCAGTGACGTCACGCATGTTTATCTGATATGCAGCAATTTGTCTGCAATTATATTTACTTATATAGTTTATTATATCTCTCGTTAACTTAATTTTTTATTATTAAGAATACCACTCTAAAAATTGGTACATTACTTTAGTTACAAATCCTAACTTATTTAAGATATACACTTTTAAGTTATTATAAGTAGCTAAAATAATGCATTTTAGTAAATTATTAAAAATAGCTAATTTAAGTTGTTTTAAGTTTTTTAAAGGTTTTTTAAGCTATTTTAAGTTAAATTACCTATTTTTAATAACTTGCTAAAATGCATTATTTTAGCTACTAATAATAACTTAAAAGTGTATATCTTAAATAAGTTAGGATTCGTAACTAAAGTAATACACCAATTTTTTAGAGTGACTAGATTGATAATTACCATATTTATTATCCATGACTTAGACACCAACACGTTGATTTTGTATTTATTTTCATTTGAACTCTTATTTTACGTATCTGACGTCACAATGGAGTCGTGATAGGGTTAAAAAACTAGAGGGAGGGGCTTAAATTTATTACGTGACCAGAGCAGTGATTATCTATCTATCTATCTATCTATCTATCTATCTATCTATCTATCTATCTATCTATCTATCTATCTATCTATCTATCTATCTATCTATCTATCTATCTATCTATCTATCTATCTATCTATCTATCTGTCTGTCTGTCTGTCTGTCTGTCTGTCTGTCTGTCTGTCTGTCTGTCTGTCTGTCTGTCTGTCTGTCTATCTATCTATCTATCTATCTATCTATCTATCTATCTATCTATCTATCTATCTATCTATCTATCTATCTATCTATCTATCTATCTATCTATCTATCTATCTATCTATCTATCTATCTATCTATCTATCTATCTATCTATCTATCTATCTATCTATCTATCTATCTATCTATCTATCTATCTATCTATCTATCTATCTATCTATCTATCTATCTATCTATCTATCTATCTATCTATCTATCTATCTATCTATCTATCTATCTATCTATCTATCTATCTATCTATCTATCTATCTATCTATCTATCTATCTACCCAGTAAGACATATGAACTCATTATGAATTAGGTGAAGCTAGGTGAAGCTTCCTTTTTAGCTTCACTTCATAATCAAGCAAAGTGAAGCTGATTTTTTTTAGTTCAACTTCACGGTCGCGGCGAAAAGGAAGCGGAAGTGAAGTGAAGTCGTCGAAAATTTAACTTCACTTCTCACTTCATTTTTACAGCAAAGATGAAGCGGCAGTGAAATGAAGCTGTTAGAGGGGTTTTGCTTCATTTGCTTCTTCATAATGAACTTCATAATGAAACTTCATTATGATGTGAGCGTCTCAACGGCTCACCGTGAATTCATAATGAGGCTTCACTTTTAAAAAATGAAGGTGTAAATGAATTCATTATGAATTCATTAGGACTTCCTATGTCTGAGTGGGATCTATCTATCTATCTATCTATCTATCTATCTATCTATCTATCTATCTATCTATCTATCTATCTATCTATCTATCTATCTATCTATCTATCTATCTATCTATCTATCTATCTATCTATCTATCTATCTATCTATCTATCTATCTATCTATCTATCTATCTATCTATCTATCTATCTATCTATCTATCTATCTATCTATCTATCTATCTATCTATCTATCTATCTATCTATCTATCTATCTATCTATCTATCTATCTATCTAAAATAGTCATAAGATGTTTTATATCTGCACTATGGTCTTGTAACATCGCTATGTTTTGATGTTTGCAGCCACAAACTTGCAGTATGGGCCTGGAACATGTGGAACCCCTGCGATGCCTCTGCAATCATATGTTTTCTGATCGGCATGGTGCTACGCCTACGTCCCTCGAGCATGAGCGTAGGCCGGGTCATCTACTGTGTCAACATCATCTACTGGTACTTGCGTATTCTCAACATACTGGGCGTCAACAAGTACCTAGGTCCTCTGGTCACCATGATGGGCAAGATGGTCAAGAACATGATCTACTTCGTCGTGTTGTTATTGGTTGTACTTATGAGCTTCGGCGTGTGTCGGCAAGCCATTCTCTTCCCGAACTCTGAACCAAGCTGGAATCTTGCACGAGAAGTGTTCTTCCAACCGTATTTCATGTTGTATGGTGAAGTGTTCGCTGATGACATTGACCCCCCCTGTGGTGAAGGGGAGGACCAGCCAGATTGCCAGACCGGACGTTGGATCACGCCCACAGTGATGTCCATATACCTGCTGGTTGCCAATATCTTGCTGATTAACCTTCTCATCGCAGTCTTTAACAACATCTTCAACGAAGTAAACGCAATCTCTCACCAAGTGTGGATGTTCCAGCGGTTCACCGTGGTGATGGAGTATGAACAGAAGCCAGTACTTCCTCCTCCATTGATCTTCCTCTCTCACATCTATCTTCTCATCCAGTTCTGTAGACAGAAAGTACGTGGAGAAGAAGATTCCTTTGATAACGGACTGAAGTTATTTCTAGAAGATGAAGATATGGAGAGACTGTACGACTTTGAAGAAGAATGTGTGGAGGGATACTTCAGAGAGAAAGAACTTAAGTTACAGCTGTCAACTGAAGAAAGAATCAAAACTACAACAGAACGTGTAGAGAATATGTACCAGAAAGTAGAGGATATTAATCAAAAAGAAAACAGTCAGAATGCATCGATACAAGCTCTGGAGTTTAGACTAAGAAACCTTGAGAACTTAGCCGAGAAAACGACTTCTCACTTGGCAGTGATCCACCGCTTCATGGCAACCCACGTGGGTGACTCCACTCTACCCAGTGTGGATACTGGAGAACATAAGGATTCGGATGAAAGACTGAAGAAAATTATTGAGTTACAGCACCCAGAGGCTGCAGATACATTCAGAGATACGTTAGGTGATAGATTCTTACATCCAAGTAGAGATTATTTAACACGTAGACGACCTACACGTTCCATGACGGAGATCAGGCCTGATTCCTACCTGAGTGAGAACTGTAGCGTGTTCTTGAGAGCTCAGGAGGACCTACGTCACGTTACTGAAGTACTACGTGAAGAGGAGTCCTCGCCAAGTATTCATGAGGACGCGGAGAAGCCACTCTCACGTACGAGCAGTCGTAAGAGTCCTTCACGTCTATCTGGTGCTGGCAGACAAGAGAGTACTTCAATCACGTCTCTCACTGAAGCCACGGATATTCAGCAGCCTCCAGTGTTAAGACAAACCTCTGATGAGTCGGACTGTTTACCTATTGAGTTTGTAGTACCTGAGCGACGTTTACTGACTCGCGGTGAGACGTGGCGACGTAGCAGTGGCACGGAGGATGAGAGTGGCACCATTACGTCACATCAATCTCATCTGTCACAACACAGCAGCTTACCACGGAGACAGTTGAGTCAGACTCAGTCAGAGCCAGATACTGAGTTTCGGCCGAGCCCCCATACAACAAGACCCCCACGAGTGGAGAGAAGTGTATCTGTAGCGGCTAGAGTAACGTTCGCAGAACCACGTATTCAAGTAATCCCTCCGTCACCTAGAAATGCAATGTTACTGGCTATGCACTCAGAGTATACCAGTATTACAGATGAGCTGGAGTCCGTGTGTGGACTGCTGTCTCCACCACGGACACCTCGCTTGCTGTCACCACCAAGACCTACTGAGACAGGCCCCCTGAACCGTAACCGTCATCACTCGGAAATGTCAAACCCTGAGATGGCGATACATATGGAGAAGGAACATCTTCGTGATGCAGAGGAAAGTGACTATATGTTGATGAAGGGATTGATTCAGCACAGGCTGAGAGGTCATGACCATGTGTTTACGTCACTGGAGGACGAGCTGGACGACGAAATAGAGGAAGACGTGACGCCTCTAGCCACTGAATCACGTGGTGGGGCATCCGGCTATATGGAGTTCCTTAAGGTAAGGAACTTTAAGTGCAGTACACTCTAATTGACATTACTTGAGAAGACTGTCATTTCATCTTGTTCCTTATTTCCACGTCTAAATCTTTAAACAAAAGCCATACCCTGGCGAAAATAGTCCATGGATAGTCCAATTCCCCATGGATAATATTGTTTTTCCCATGGATAGTATCATTTTTCCCATGGACAGTTGGTGTTTCCCACCACTATCCATGGGAAATTGAATAATTTTCACATGGATAGTATGATATCTATGGGGATTTCGACATTTTCCCCATTGATAATGTTTTCCCCATGGATACACTTTTGCTAGGGTATTTTTACCTTATATTAACGTTTCTTAAAAAATGTTACCTATAACTCACTAAAAGTTGCCTTTCATGCTCAGGTAATACAATGTTCGATTACCTGAACGAGAGTGGTGATTGCTAGTGAGTGGTATGTAGTTTTCTTAGCTAAGCATATGACTGTAATAATAAATTCACAAATCGTTGCCCCAGAATATAAATGTGAAATAAACCACTAAGTTTTGATGCAATTTTAGACCTTATGCTAGATGTACATAAGGTCTAAAATGGCATCAAAACCTAGTATTTTATTTCACATTTATATTATGGGGTGATGAATTATTTATATGTGACGTCATGATGCAGGTGACCAATGAGCTGCCCGAGTACAGATGTCCTAGACTACGTCGCTCCTCAGCAGTAGAGGTCACAGAAGGTCTGATAGAGAGCAATAGTCCGGGAGGTACGCGATGTCCGTCAATCTACTGCACGGACACTGATGCCGAACTTGGCGAGTCCTCGGGCTTGAAGCAACGTCAGAGCAGCGTCAGCACCAAGGGCAGTCAGAGCAGCTTAGTGAACGAGACCAAGTGCTGATGGCGGGCCAAGATATTTCAGAGAGAATACCAGATCTAGTCTTGCTCACTCTGAAAATATCTTCTTAACACATCATATAATATGAACTATTGATGATTGCGCTATGTCGCCATCTTTGACTATAGACAAATATTTTGTGTAGCTTATTAAACTTTTGAATGTTTAAAATTTCACTTCTTAACTATAAGTCATCAGTGCATATGTAAACATTAAAAAAAAACGGAAAAGGAAGCTCCGGAAACGGAAAATATGTGATTGAAATTTACGTGACGATGAAAGATGGTTGCTTATGTTTATTCAACATACGGAAAAGTAAGTGGGTTGAAGAGGAAACCACGTGACGGTAAAAGAGGAAGAAAAGTTGAAGCCAGCAGCGGCCTGAGCTACCTCACTTTTACGGTCACGTGGTTTCCTCTTCCGGCACTTTCTTTTCCGTATTTTCAGTAAATATAAGTGGTCACAGTTAGAAAACTTTGCGCCTAAAACAAGCGCTAAGCCACTTCCCACTTTTTACGTCTCGTCTTTAATTTTCCAGCACTTCCGGTTGCTGTTTTGAAGTTCTTAACAGAATAATTTAATGATTATTGCCAATTGATTAAATATATTATATAATTTATGCTATTTTTATGCTATGTAGCATAAACATTACTTTTTTACATGTTTTTGTCAACTAATTCTGCAATACAGCATAGCTATTATTCAATATATTATAAATAATCTTTAGTAAAAAGTTATTAAATGTTAGTATGATGTATTTTCTATACTCAAACATGGCGTCAAGCGCAGTCACTTCACTATACTCTTGTCTTTCTGACTTCTGTCAATTAATTTAAAATTTACCGCCTTCTCTAGTGATTTTCTATGATGTAGAGTTGTGTTGTGATAGTTAAGAAAGGACTGGTCGTGTGTGCAAGATATTGTGTTCTTTCTGCAAGACTTGTTAATTTAAAATTTACCGCCTTCTCTAGTAATTTTCTATGATGTTTAGAGTTGTGTTGTGATAGTTAAGAGAGGACTGACGACTGGTCGTGTGTGCAAGATATTGTGTTCTTTCTGCAAGACTTGTTCATTTAAAATTTACCGCCTTCTCTAGTGATTTTCTATGATGTTTAGAGTTGTGTTGTTATAGTTAAGAGAGAACTGACAACTGGTCGTGTGTGCAAGATATTGTGTTCTTTCTGCAAGACTTATTAATTTAAAATTTACCGCCTTCTCTAGTGATTTTCTATGATGTATAGAGTTGTGTTGTGATAGTTAAGAGAGAACTGACAACTGGTCGTGTGTGCAAGCTATTGTGTTCTTTCTGCAAGACTTGTTCAAGAAAAGTGATTTACTTGCAAGAAACTATGTATAACTCTATTTTGTTTGTAATCCATATTTTCACTGGTTTAGTGTTCTGATGGGGCAAGTTTTATGTTCTTCATAAACCTTGTTTTCTTGCAAATGCGCATTCTATATGATTAACCATAGCCGATCGTCATTTTAGTAGCAGAAAACAGGGTTTACGAAAAGCATGTTTAATTATATTGGCGGCACATTTGAAATAACGTAAAAAGGAATATATTTAAAATAATAAAAATTATTATAAAAATAGTAGCCTGAAT
This sequence comes from Ecdyonurus torrentis, assembly GCA_949318235.1. Classification (NCBI taxonomy): domain Eukaryota; kingdom Metazoa; phylum Arthropoda; class Insecta; order Ephemeroptera; family Heptageniidae; genus Ecdyonurus; species Ecdyonurus torrentis. The sequence goes on along the minus strand of OX439131.1, from coordinate 49,975,176 downwards.
AGGGATTTTTCTGTATCACTTGTGGAACTCTCCCTCCTGCAATTTTATTTTTTATTGATATTTTTTTGTTTGTTACTATTTCCCTCTCCAGTTTTTCTCTTCAACAATATATTAATTTTCAAGTATATATTATGAAACGTATGCGAGATTTGGGCGAGAAAATCGTAATTTAAAGTTTTATTCTTTTCCTACAAAGATTTTGTGGGCAGCATTTTGAAGGGAAAAATCAACATTCTTTATGATAGAATAAAATTATTTTTTCTTTTCATTTTTTATTTAATTCATATCTTCATAGCAATGCAAAATTAAACATATTTTTAATTAATTAATTAATATTTTATTTTATGTGATATATGGTCAAAATAATAGCTATAGGGTGTATGCATTCATGTTAAAGACGACGCCATGTTGGATAAGTCAATAACATGGGTAGCATAGGACAACAAATCATTTTGCTAGTATAAAAATACTAAGCAATATTTTTGAGAGCATTGATGTTGTAAATATGTTGAATTAGTATCTCAAGTATGTGAGAAAAATAACATGAACAAAAAATAGACCGATTTTCTAAAGAAAATTGGCTTTAATGAAGTTTGTCCTATACTGAGCAATATTTGTTTACTACTCCAGTATGGCCTCCAAGCGCAATAAATATGACGTCATCCACATACACCCTATAGACAAATGTGTCGACATATTTAACACCCGAATATTTACAATTTTTTATAATTTTTTACTAGAAATTTCGCACCAAAAATTTCATGTGCACTTATTAATTCTTGCACCAAAAAGAAGAAATAAATAAAAAAAAATAAAAACATTTTAAAAATAATAATAATAATTACCCGTGTTGTTTAAATCAAAATGTTTTGATATATATATCTAATTAAGTAATAACTTAATTAATAATATCTTAATTAAGTAATTTAGTAAGTAAGATAATTAGTAAGTGTGTGATAAAATTACTAATTATATATGGACACTAAGTCACTTTCAGCAGGAATTAGTGCCAAATTTTTTACTTTGAACTTCTAGAGGTAACAAAGCCAAAGCTTCATCAACATGGGTAGTCATATGAGAGCTACGGTCACTTTATATGCGGCAATATATTTGTATTATAAATATTTGTATGCATATAGTGTGTATGCATTCATGTTAAAGTCGACGCCATGTTGGATCACTCAATAACATGGGTAGCATAGGAAAATAACTCATTTAGCCAGTTTAAAAATATTATGCAATATTTATAAGAGCATTGATGTTGTAAATATGTTGAATTAGTATCTCAAGTATGTGAGAAAGAAAGCAATTACAAAAAATTAATAGATTTCTCAAAGAAAATTGGCTTAAATGAAGTTTGTCCTATGCTGAGCAATGTTATTCACTACTCCAGTATGGCCGTTGATGCTTGGGATCCATGACTTTGTTGATGGAGTTTTTGAGTTTTGTTACCTCTCTCTCTCTCTCTCTCTCTCTCTCTCTCTCTCTCTCTCTCTCTCTCTCTCTCTCTCTCTCTCTCTCTCTCTCTCTCTCTCTCTCTCTCTCTCTCTCTCTCTCTCTCTCTCTCTCTCTCTCTCTCTCTCTCTCCTAGCAGAAATGACTCTTATATTTTGTATTTCTAAAGACAGACGGATTAAATGTGATGAAAATTTTTCGTCTTGTCAAATTGTGCTCCGAGCTGCCTCTCTCTCTCTCTCTCTCTGTCTCTGTCTCTGTCTCTGTCTCTCTCTCTCTCTCTCTCTCTCTCTCTCTCTCTCTCTCTCTCTCTCTCTTCCTGCCGTCGCCAACGTATTCATCAAAAATCATCTGTCGAATTTATTGGGAAAACAATTGAACTTAAAAATAATTTAAAATCAAAAGTTGAGTATGTATATTTTTTGTAAATTAGAGAAAAAAGTTTGTGAATTTAAAAAGATGTAAAAATTTGTAAATTAATATCTTCAATTTGTGAAGCCTAGGACCTCGGTCTTTTCTTAAAAAAAAACGATATATAGTTTGGACCGTGCTATCTTAAAGGCATAGACCACATAAAACAACATCTGCATTTTAATGAATAAAGTCGAAATGGGATCTTCAAAACTGATGACAGTTTTTTACCAGAATGTTAATGTAGCTCCACGAGAGAGCGTGAAAATACTGTAAAGTATGCAATTTAAGTGACTATTCCTGTTTATGACGTCAGAAACATGCAAAAATTAGTATGAAAATGTTGTGCGGGTTGCATAAATTGAATTTTCTGATCACTGCTATGGGGCTACTGTTGTTGTTTTTGAGACAAACTAAAGTTATTTATGTAAGTCCCATCAAGTGTTTTGTCATATAAATGGTTATGTTTTTATCTGGTCTATTACTTTAAGTGACTGTATCACAGAGCGTGATAAGAAATGCGATAAGAATTGATCGCTGTCCTTGGCTTTAATTCATTTTCCCTGGCATGTTCTATGTTGTGGTTTCATTCATGTTAAAGTCGACGTCATAAGTGAGTACTAAATAACATGGGCCAGTATAGGAAAATGTCACATTTTGCCAGTTTAAAAATAATTTGCGATATCTTTTAGAGCATTGATGTTAAATTAGTATCTCAAGTATGTGAGAAAATTAATTAAAATTCACCAATCTACCATAGAAAATAGTCATTAAACAAAGTTTGTCCTATACTGAGCATGTTATTCATTACTCCAGTATGGCCTCCAAGCGCATTAAATATGACGTCATGCGCATGTGCCCTATGTTATTATATTGTACAACTTGGAGAAAATGTGGCAAACAAACCCCAGGTTAACAAATGTGTTTTCTTATTTGTTTGTTCCACTCGAAACAAATTTTGTCCACATGTTTGCAATGGTGTTAGTATTGTGCAATCAAGGGTTATGACGTCACTAAACGTTGAAATAGTAACGATAATATGTTAGTGACGTCACAAGCGTTACATCATATGTAACGGTCAAGTAGTTGATGACCGACTGATATCTCGCAAACTAGACGGTCGCTAATTATAATATAAACACAAAGTAAAGAAGAAATGTTACTTAAAAATTTAGTTATGTCAAACATGGGAAAACAAGATCAAATATATAAGTTATTTAATTTTAAACATTAAATGCAAATGTGAAAATATAAATTTTAGTGGCAAATTTTAGTCAAATTAGTTTTTTTTTTTTTTTTTTTTTTTTTTTTTTTTTTTTTTTTTTTTTTTTTTTTACAATTTAAAATGGTATGAAAAGTTGTTTTGCAATAAAGCAACTTTTCAATATACTTGATTTTGTTCTGAAATTATACACACGCACGGAAAACATAAATTTACTAAAATATTGCGATACATAACAATAACTCTTTAGTACTAAACAATAACTCTCTTGCAAAAAGTTTAAACAGTAACTCGTTAGTACAAACGTAATTTCTTTAGTGGTAAATAGTTAACTATTTAGATTATAAAAAGTTTAGTTTGTATCTAAAGAATTTATTATGGAAAAAATCTAAATACTAACTCTTTAGATAATTTTTTCCGTGTGGTGTTTTTTTAGCTGGAAATAACAAATGTTACAAGAATTATTATGAAAATGACTGCTTATGTTTATTCAAAAAAGCGGAAAAGGAAGTGACGGGAAGAGGAAACCACGTGATGGTAAAAGTGGTAGGTAGCTCAGGCCTAGCTTGCTGCTGGCTCCAACTTTTCTACCAATTTTACCGTCACGTGGTTTCCTCTTCCTGCACTTCCTTTTCCACATAAACATAAGCACTCATTATGAAAATATATAGTTCATCTTTTAACGATTTCCGGTCCAATTTCGTCACCCTTTTCGTTAACGTTTATTCCATTGTGATTCTAACGTTTATATGACGTCTTTTATCGTTAGATTGTCAACGTTTAGTGACGTCATAACCGTTGATTACACAATACTTATCGCATTGCAAAACTGTGGACAGGCTTTTTAACGATTATTTTTTAGTATGTTTTTGTTATTATTGTGTATATGGTCCATATGTTATATAATATTGTACAGCCTATCACCTGGGTGAGATGTGAAAGTGTATCACTATAAACCCCATGCAGTTCTTACTACTATGTACTATTTACTATATGTACTATAATATGTACTATGTATTATGTACACTGACGGCCCTCCTAAAGTTGACATCAAAGACGAAGCCACTTTCTAGAGAAAAAGGGTAGAAATGCGTAGTCAGGTAAGTGCAGCGTTGTCACCTGCTCTTTTCTTGCTTTTGCTAAGTGAGAAAGTGATTGACATCTCACTTCATTATTTTTACTTTCTTTGTACTCGAGCATAAAAACAACATAAAAAACTTAATGACTAACGTGAGAAAAACTTGTAAGACACAATAGCAAAATATTTAGTGCTTTTTACAAATAATATGCAGAAATTTAGAAAGAAAAAGTAAAAATAATAAAGTGAGATGTCAATCATTTTGTCATAGTATTTGAAAACGCTGCTCTTACCTGACAACGCATTTCTAACCTGTTCCTCAAAAAAACAGCATCGTCTTTGATGTCAACTTTAGGAGAGCCTACAGTGTACTATGTATTCCTATAGACAAATGACTGCGCACTATGTATGTATCAACAAATCTCTATTTTTCTATTTCTTCCAAAGTTAAATAATATCAATGTGATCTTGACTCTCTCCCTCTCTCTCTATATATATATCTCATCATATCTAACTGTTAATATTTAAATCATTCTTGTACTATACACTCACAAAACAAACATCAAGCGTCTCAATACACTTATTGATAATGATTTAACTGACTTCGTTACTACTTGATTATAGATTGGTCATGTCACTAGATCAGTGTTTTCTGAGTGTACATACACTGTCACTACATTACTGTTTTTGCAGTGTATGTTTATCATGTAATATTCACTGTTGTTCATGTCACTGCAGAGATAACACGTGGGTCACTAGATAAGTGTTTTCTGAGTGTACATACACTGTCACTACATTATTGTTTTTACAGTGTATGTTTATCATGTTGTTCCTGTCACTGCAGAGATAACATGTATCGTATGAGCTGGGTTTATGTTCAGCGCTATCATGTTCGATCTGATTGGTCTGCCCTAATTTACACGTCTTTGATTGGTCGTTACGCAGCAAGCCTAAATTTGTAAGAACTGTTAAGATTTGTGTCATGACCTTGAGAGCTGAAGGTCATGTGTCGTGACCAGATCAAAATCATGCAGTGCCACTAATGTAAAGGCCACAATATGACAAACTTTGGAATTAAGTGTGTGGCGTTTGGTCAAAAACGATGATTAAAACGATGTTTTGATCACTCATAACACGTTTCCGGTGTGTTTTCAGCTTTTTCAGTGCTTATGTTTACTCTAAAAACCGAAACTGAAGTACTAGATATGGAAGTACAGAAACGGAAGTACCGGAAATAGAAGTACCGGAAAAGAAAACCACGTGACGGTAAAAGTGTGAGAAAAGTTGATGCCAGCAGCAAGCTAGCCCTGAGCTACCTCCCACGCTTACCATCACGTGGTTTCCTTTTCCGGTCACTTCCGTTTCCGGTTGTTACAGTAAACATTAGCACTACTTATGGTTAACTTAACAAAATGAACAACGACTAGCGTTCTGTTAGATGTCATGTATATTGTTAGATATTGACAGTTACTGTTACTGTTAGGCCTAAAATTAACTGTCACTTTTTGTATATATATATAGAGTGTTAGTATTCTCCGCCATATTGGATCAACTTTGCGTTCTGTACAGCCGCAAGACAATAACCTAATTAGTGTATATAGATAATTATGTAGAAATAATTAACATAATTAACGAAAATTATACACCAATTTAATATTAATTAAATGTGACACGTCTCGTATTGTTTTTATTTTAAGTAATTTGTCAGTATATATATATTATTGTAATGTTTTGTGAAGTACAGTACGGTACGGTACGGTACGGTACGGTACGGTACGTTACGGTACGGTACGGTACGGTACGGTACGGTACGGTACGGTACGGTACGGTACGGTACGGTACGGTACGGTACGGTACGGTACGGTACGGTACGGTACGGTACGGTACGGTACGGTACGGTACGGTACGGTACGGTACGTTACGGTACGGTACGGTACGGTACGGTACGGTACGGTACGGTACGGTACGGTACGGTACGGTACGGTACGGTACGGTACGGTACGGTACGGGTACGGTACGGTACGGTACGGTACGGTACGGTACGGTACGGTACGTACGGTACGGTACGGTACGGTACGGTACGGTACGGTACGGTACGGTACGGTACGGTACGGTACGGTACGGTACGGTACGGTACGGTACGGTACGGTACGGTACGGTACGGTACGGTACGGTACGTACGGTACGGTACGGTACGGTACGGTACGGTACGTACGGTACGGTACGGTACGGTACGGTACGGTACGGTACGGTACGGTACGGTACGGTACGGTACCGGTACGGTACGGTACGGTACGGTACGTACGGTACGTACGGTACGGTACGTTACGGTACGTTACGGTACGGTACGGTACGGTACGGTACGGTACGGTACGGTACGGTACGGTACGGTACGGTACGGTACGTTACGGTACGGTACGGTACGGTACGGTACTGTACAGTACAGTACAGTATGCAGGAAGTGCATTGACTATAGTATTGTCGAACTTTTGTCGCTCTTTGTCTTCTACAAAATTGTCAAATCTTTCATAGCAGTTTTTTTATAACACATTCTGAAAATGATGAAGAATTGCCTTCATTTTTCTTTTTTAAGAATACTAAAAATAATGTGTGTGTGTGTGTGTGTGTGTGTGTGTATGTATGTGTATATGTATGTATGTGTGTGTGTGTGTGTGTGTGTGTGTGTGTGTGTGTGTGTGTGGTGTGTGTGTGTGTGTGTGTGTGTGTGTGTGTGTGTGTGGTGTGTGTGTTGAGGAGTGTTTTACATTTTTAGTTACTTTTTTAAAAATACTCAAATCAAAATAATGCATTTTTTTAAAAAGTCAGTTTTAGTTTATTTCTTAATAATGCTGATAATAATTACATATTTATTTTTTCTTCCATGAAATCTAAGTTCAAACTTAAGCATACACTTGCCGTGTTGAATTTTATTTTAATTTATAAATTCAAAATACGGGACCATCCGCACATTTGATCCACATACCGAAAGGTTCGACAATATTTCTGAAGTTCAATGCACTTTCCAATTTTGTGGTCAGGGAAAAATTACAATTTTTATCCATATTTTTAATATTAAAATAAAATAATAATTAATTTAGAAATTAATTGATTTTCATGTATGAGTATAGTTCATTTATTTTATAATGTTTCATAAATTTAGTATTTAAAATGAACGACTTGCTATATAGGGTGTATGCATTCATGTTAAAGTTGACGCCATGTTGGATAACTCAATAACACGGGTGGCATAAGAAAATAACACATTTTGCCAGTTTAAAACCACTATGCAATATTTTTGAGAGCATTGATGCTGTAAATATGTTGAATTAGTATCTCAAGTATGTGAGAAAAATAGCAATAACAAAAAAACTAACAGATTTCTCAAAGAAAATTGGCTTAAACAAAGTTTGTCCTATGCTGAGCAATGTTATTCACTACTCCAGTATGGCCTCCAAGCGCATTAAATATGACGTCATTGGAATACACCCTATAGTCAATTTTTCATTATTACAAAATTTACAAAAAAATGAGAATCTAAGTTTAAATATGGATTTTTCAACATTGAAAAAATAACTAATGCAAGTTGACTATTAATGTATATTTTGTAACAATAGACGGGTATTAACGCACGGGGCCTAAGTACATAAAAGAAGTTCATTAATGCAAAAATGTGTGTTTTACCAAAAATATTTGTAACCTAATATACGACTTTGTACATTCATTTTTAATACATTGTTAGCAAAAAGTCATGCACTTTCTTTGTTCTTTAATTATGACGTGATTTTATAAACAATGAAATTTGAAAGTCGTATATTATAGATAATTTTGCACCATAATAATGTAAATAATAAAAATTAATTGATTAATTATTTATTTATAAAAATCTATATTAATATGTCGTGTATTAAAGAAAGCAATTTAGGATTACAGTTCGAGAAATTGATCGAATTTTAGCAATAATTATTAATAATAATCGATAATAATTCAATCTAATTCCTATATAGGTTTAACTTTGTGTGTGTTACTTTATGTTATTAATGATGAAGTTTACTCAAAGTTCCCCCCTATTTTTGAATACGTCATTAGAAAGATAAAAAGTAGTAGATAAACTTGGCATGGGCAATTAACTGCAAAATTGACGTTTTATTTAATAAAAGAAGAAATAAAAAAGTTCAATTCCCAACCCTTTCCCGTCTGTGACGTCATTTGTTTACATCCGATTTTCAATTGTCTTCTGGATTTCAAACGATCACTTTATTGAAAGGCGGCTGTTGGCCGTTAATTTTTTTGAATTTATAGCAGTTGCATGAAATCCAGAAGACAATTGAAAATGGGATGTAAACAAATGACGTCACAGTCGGCAAAGGGTTGGGAATTGAACTTTTTTATTTCTTCTTTTATTAAATAAAACGTCAATTTTGCAGGTAATTGCCTATGCTAAGTTTATCTAGTACTTTTTCTCTTTCTAATGACGTATTTAAACATAGGGGTTAACTTCGTGTACACTTCATCATTGTTCTATATAGATGTGTGGGGGTCACCTTGATCAGGCAGGCAGGTGTATCAACATTATTATGTGTTATTTACTACATATCAATAAAATGTTTGTCCTCATTTAATTACAGCATTCGTCTTTTATTTATCAACATCATCCCTCTGCAAGTCTTTTTTTTATTAACTATTATTTATTATTAACATTTTTTTAATAATAATAATAAATGGTTTTTATTACGAGGCCAAAAAGGGCACATACATGGTCCTCTGACTTATTCTTAACATAATTAGATATTATCGTCAGAGTATTTAATTTTTACGACAAAAACATAAAATACATAAACATATTATATAATATTATTTCACTTTAGTAATAAAACATGATGAAGAGCATATATATATATTTCTTATTTACTTATTCTTATACATTTTTTACATACTATCTTTTACATACTCAAAACGAATATTTAGATAATTATTTAGTCTTTAATTCTTATATTCAGACTTAATCAATAAACAAAATTATAGGGACATTGATTGCTATTTTTAACTAATAGCGATATCAGCATTTTAATGCAACATTTTGTTAATGTAGGAATTCAAAATTTATATCCATAAACATGTGCCTCCAATCCACCGACTGACAAGGAAGAACACCCCCGGAATCGACCCCCGACAAAAAAAACCCCGCACCCGCTCCCTTCACGACTTACTACATATATGCAGCAATTTGAAACGGGAGCGGGTGCATGTATAATCCTCGAAGGTCAGTCCCAAGAACCTCCTTCCCCGTCATTCCGACGATTTTTGAACACAATGTTTCATCAAAGATAAATAGAGAAAAAGCAATAGAATTACAAATTACGTATGTATTAAAATCAACAATCACAATAAAAATTAACTTTTACACCCTTCATTGTTTACTAAAAAAAATAGACAAGATACTTTATTTTTTAATAGTTTTTTAGATTCAATATTATAGAAACTATCTCTGTTAAAATATTCCACAACTTAGATCCTTTAACGGCAAATGAGTTATCATATACATAGCAGTTAGATTTAGGAGGTAGAAGCAAGAATTTATAAGTTCTTGTAAGACGAGAACTATTGATTTTTTTAAATGTATTTTTTTTTAATTTTTTTTAATAAACCAAGTTTTTTATAATAGCTGCTGATATGTTCATGTTTCTTAATATTATATATATATATCATATAGACCCCTTGCACATCCTTGCGCTTTGTCGCCATGTTTGTGGTGCCTAATGCATTGTCCAGCATAGGGGAAACTTCGTTTTTCCTAATTTTTCACATAAAAAATTGTTTATTTCAACTCAACAAATTTTTCTCATATCCTTCGAGCTTATTAGAAGCTAGAAATAAGGCTTTGATTGAGCTTTGAAGCTTCTTTTGCTATCAAAAAAAATAAAAATGATGTTTTTCCTATGCTGGCCTATGTATTCCTGACCAACAAAATGGCGGCTCTTAAATATGAGTGCAAGCGGTCTATAGCATTATTCATTAATACCTGTAGTATATTTTTCTGTTTATTATTTATGTTACTCATTACAGTATCACCGTAATCTAAAATAGGTAAAATAAGCGTTTTGATTAACATAATACGAGTTTCAGTAGGAATATTCCTATGA
>OX439131.1:49954870-49957370 GCA_949318235.1 Ecdyonurus torrentis | reverse complement strand
ACTACACTGATATACATATCTCTCTCCCCCAGGTGTAACTCAGTACTGGATATCTGCCACAGATATAGGACGTGATCGCGGGGACTACATATGGGACTGTCTGTCTGTCTGTCTGTCTGTCTGTCTGTCTGTCTGTCTGTCTGTCTGTCTGTCTGTCTGTCTGTCTGTCTGTCTGTCTGTCTGTCTGTCTGTCTGTCTGTCTGTCTGTCTGTCTGTCTGTCTGTCTGTCTGTCTGTCTGTCTGTCTGTCACTCAGTATACTACACTGATATACATATCTGTCTCCCCCAGGTGTCACTCAGTACTGGATGTCCGCCACAGATATAGGACGTGATCGCGGGGACTATATATGGGACTGTCTGTCTGTCTGTCTGTCTGTCTGTCTGTCTGTCTGTCTGTCTGTCACTCAGTATACTACACTGATATACATATCTGTCTCCCCCAGGTGTAACTCAGTACTGGATATCCGCCACAGATATAGGACGTGATCGCGGGGACTACATATGGGACTGTCTGTCTGTCTGTCTGTCTGTCTGTCTGTCTGTCTGTCTGTCACTCAGTATACTACACTGATATACATATCTGTCTCCCCCAGGTGTAACTCAGTACTGGATATCAGCCACAGATATCGGACGTGATCGCGGGGACTACATATGGGACTGTCTGTCTGTCTGTCTGTCTGTCTGTCTGTCTGTCTGTCTGTCTGTCTGTCTGTCTGTCTGTCTGTCTGTCTGTCTGTCTGTCTGTCTGTCTGTCTGTCTGTCTGTCTGTCTGTCTGTCTGTCTGTCACTCAGTATACTACACTGATATACATATCTGTCTCCCCCAGGTGTCACTCAGTACTGGATATCAGCCACAGATATCGGACGTGATCGCGGGGACTACATATGGGACTGTCTGTCTGTCTGTCTGTCTGTCTGTCTGTCTGTCTGTCTGTCTGTCTGTCTGTCTGTCTGTCTGTCTGTCTGTCTGTCTGTCTGTCTGTCTGTCTGTCTGTCTGTCTGTCTGTCTGTCTGTCTGTCTGTCACTCAGTATACTACACTGATATACATATCTGTCTCCCCCAGGTGTAACTCAGTACTGGATATCAGCCACAGATATAGGACGTGATCGCGTGGACTATATATGGGACTGTCTGTCTGTCTGTCTGTCTGTCTGTCTGTCTGTCTGTCTGTCTGTCTGTCACTCAGTATACTACACTGATATACATATCTGTCTCCCCCAGGTGTCAGTCAGTACTGGATATCCGCCACAGATATAGGACGTGCTCGCGGGGACTACATATGGGACTGTCTGTCTGTCTGTCTGTCTGTCTGTCTGTCTGTCTGTCTGTCTGTCTGTCTGTCTGTCTGTCTGTCTGTCTGTCTGTCTGTCTGTCACTCAGTATACTACACTGATATACATATCTGTCTCCCCCAGGTGTCACTCAGTACTGGATATCCGCCAATGATATAGGACGTGATCGCGGGGACTACATATGGGACTCCACGGGAGACAAAGTCAACTTCACCGACTTTGGTCAAGGTCAACCTGACTTCTACCCTGACCAGCACTACCTACATTACTACTGGAGTCAGGGTGTGGTCAAGTGGGGGGATGCTAGTAATTTGTTCCGCTCGACCTTCGCCCTGTGTGAACAACAATAGCGGGTCATTCATTGGCCAGGGCTAAACCTGAGCGAACTTTCAATTGATGTCCTTGGGGTTTTAATAAATAAATAATTAAATAAATAAATAAATAAATAAATAAATAAATAAATAAATAAATAAATAAATAAATAAATAATCGTCTTTATTCAAAAAAAATGCAAGGAAAAAAAATTTACAAATTTTTGAAAGGGCGAGGTTTAAGCCTGACAATATGTCTGGCCCACTCTTACACCTAACCCCAACAGAAAAACATTCATGAAATTATTTAATTACATTCAAAATTTCGATCAGAGGAAATATTAGTACTACGTAATAAGAAAAAAAAAAATAATAACAGAAAGAAAAAAATATATAAATATTAGAGAAAAAAAAATAAAAGTTTTATATCATTTTATAGAAAAAGATGTATAACAAAGGTGTTAAAGAGAAAAAAAAAATAAAAAAAAAGTACTACAAGCGGAGCTGTTTGGCACTCAGATATGTACGCCTATAATCACTTTTAAATGTTGATACTGTCTTAGAGTTTCTTAATCTACATGGCAGAGTATTCCATAGACGAGCTGATGTTACAGTGAAAGAATTTTTAAATGGCAAAAGGTTATATGAGGGAAGTTTTAATGTGTAGTTTTTACCAGATCTTGTGTTACGACCATGTGAATCGGCTAACGTGATGAAACGGTTTTTTAAATACGATGGAAATAAATCATCCTGGAGGCAGCGAAATAGCAGTGTGAGAATATGAAATTTGCGTAATTCATCAAGTTTTACCCAATTAAGTATATTGTAACCATTAGAAATTCCCCGATCATATTTTTTCATTCCTAAAACAAACCTAACACACGCGTTTTGTAG
>OX439131.1:49949870-49952370 GCA_949318235.1 Ecdyonurus torrentis | reverse complement strand
TTCCACCAGTGCGGTGAGTGGAACATTTGCAATGTTAAAGGCACAGACCACATCAAACAACATGTGCTTTTTAATGAATAAACATGAAATGTGATCTTCAAAACTGTTGACAATTTTAACCATAATGTTATTGTAGCCTCACGAGAGAATGTTAAAAAACTGTAAAGTATGTAATTTACGTCAAAATTCATGTTTATGACGTCAGATACATGCAAAAATTAGTATGAAAATGTTGTGCGGGTTGCATAAATCGAATTTTCTGATCACTGCTACGGAGCTACAGTTGGGTTTTGAGACAAACTAAAGTTATTTATGTAAATCCCTTCAAGTGTTTTGTCATATAAATGCTTATGTTGTTCTCTGGTCTATGCCTTTAAGCATCGATTTAGCACTTCGACAAAATAACAGCAAAATTGATCTTCATATTACTCGGAAAATTACATAACATTTATGCTACAAACTTTATTATGGTACAGTATAGCATAATTTATGCTGTATTGCACAAATTATGCTGAAAATAGTCCGACATAATTATTACGGAGTTTTTTTTGTTTGAGTATCTTCTTGTAAATAACAAAAAGTAAAGGATGAAAAATGTCATTTATTTTTTTTTATCCGTTAATTCTTACGTAAATAAACGTGATACGGAAAAAACGAACTAAAAAGGGACTTCATTATTATATATAATTATATGTAAATTATATGTTTTTTATAATAAATTTGTTAAATATAAGGTCTATGATACCAGGGTCGTGAGCTTCTTTGTTATTGCCCTATACTAGAGCTGTAAAAAACTCGAAATATTTTTAACCCGGGCTGAAATTTTTTAGCCCGGTTTGACTTGAAACCCGGGTTTAGCTTGAAATCGAGCTTAAACTCGAAAAACGAGCCAAAGCTCGGAAAGCTCGACATCTGAGCCACAGTTTAAAAATGAGCTTTCGAGCCTATGAAGAAAAAAGCTCGATTTTTATTACGAAAAAATTGTTTTTGAAGGATAAAAGTCATAAATAAAATAAAATAATTTTTAACAACATTTTAAACAGCTTATTTTGCATGATAGAATATTAAAAATGCAATGTTAAACAAAAATTACAAACATTTTTTTCTTTGCTTTCTTCAAAAATTGTACGAGTACTTTAGCTCGATTTATTTTCAAAAACTCGTTATTTTCACGAGTCATTTACGAGCTCAACTCGAAAAAGCTCGAAAAAGATAAAAATACAAAAATTGAACCAAAAAACTTTCTTCAATTTAAAAGATTTTTAAAGCTATTTTGAGCATTCTATAGTGTGTGTGCGCATGACGTCATTTTGAGAGCATTGATGTTGTAAATATGTTGAATTAGTATCTCAAGTATGTGAGAACAATAATAATAACATAAAATTAATTGATTTCTCAAAGAAAATTTGCCTAAAACAAAGTTGTCCTATGCTGAGCAATGTTATTCACTACTCTAGTATGGCCTCCAAGCGCAATAAATATGACGTCATCCGCATACACCCTATACTGTATATACACAGTAGTTTTTTTTTTAATATTTATCCTCTTCATATGTTAGTTTACATACAATGAAGGGGACATTAGAAAATTAATAAAAAACAGAAGAAGAAAATAGAAAAAATTTGAGATAAAAATACAAAAATTGAACCAGAAAACTTTCTTGAATTTAAAAGATTTTTAAAGCTATTTTGAGAATTCTATAGTGTGTGTACGCATGATGTCATTCTGAATGCTTTTTGATGCTCTTCTTGAGCTATGAATAACATTGCTCAGCATAGGACAAACCTAGTTTTTGACAATTTTCTTTAGAAAACTAGTTGTTTTTTGTTTATTATTATTTTTCTCACATACTTGAGGTATTAATTCGACCTGATGAGTGTATAAATATATATATGGAAACCGCAGCCAAGTCTGAGTGCAAATTTCGAAAAATTGACCATTTTTTCTATATACCAAAATTCATCCCATGCATTGAGGATCTCAAAAAACTATACTTTGAGTGACCCAATTTTTACTAATTTTTTAGACTATAACCATAGTCGATATTTTGGATTTTTCTTACGTCATTTAAAAATACTCACGAGTTTGAAACCAACAAATTTTCTTTATAGAAAGTGAGCTAAGGTGCTTAAGATCCATCTCAGTATAAATACATTGAATTTTAAGTTGAGCGGCATAGAAAAAATTGGGACTCAAAATCGGGATTTTTGAGAAAGTTGTCAAATTAAAAAAATCGTTAAAAAAAAAAATCAAAAGTGGGGCAATTATTGTGCGAGATGGTTATAACTATACTAAACTTTTCATAAAATCTTAAAAAAATACTATTTTGGTGTTTAATTATGACATCACAGGGCTCGTTTAAAAATGAAAAAAAAAAAACAAAAAAAAAACGCTGATATCCAATTTTGGTCGATTTTTCCTGGAAAATCGAAAATAGTTGGGACCGATATTTTTCATGAAGACTATCCAGTATTATCTACATATTACATAAAAAAATTGG
>OX439131.1:49924870-49944870 GCA_949318235.1 Ecdyonurus torrentis | reverse complement strand
CGTATATAGTTTATATTTAAGGTGGAAAATGAGGTACTGCGGGATTTGACTAAAAAACTGTAAAAAAAGAAAAATCTGAAATTTTGCACAGTGATACATTAGGATAAGATATCTTCAAAAACGTGAAAATTTTGGGGCGTCTTAATTTTAAGTTTTAGTCCCATAAGAGCCCATGTTATTTTATTGATTATTTTCTCTTATCTGATTTTACAAGAAACTTCCTTAAAAACGTAAAAAAAGTGCAAAGTAGTCGACAAAAAGTCGATTTTTTTATTGGTTTAAAATGCACCATTTGTTGAGATCGGTGGAGATATGAAATGAAACTATCAATAGTCAACAAACTATTTTTGCGCTCTTTAATTATCATCAAGTTTGCAAGTTTCTTTTTAGATTTTGAGATACAAGCCATCTGAATAGAACACTTAAAGGCATAGACCCCATAAAACAACTTGTACTTTTTAATAAATAAACACGAAGTGGGATCTTCAAAACTGATGACAATTTTTACCAGAATGTTAATATAGCCTCACGAGAGAGCGTGAAAAAACTGTAAAGTGTGCAATTTGCGTGACTATTCATGTTCATGACGTCAGAAACATGCAAAAATTAGTATGAAAATGGTATGCGGGTTGCATAAATCGAGTTTTCTGATCACTGCTACGGAGCTACTGTTGTGTTTTGAGACAAACTAAAGTTATTTATGTAAATCCCATCAAGTGTTTTGTCATATAAATGCTCATTTTTATCTCTGGTCTATTGCTTTAAGTTAAGATGTAGCAAAAACATTACATGTTTAAGTCTTGTGATAACAAAAACTAACTGTGCTCTACAACAATGAGTGCAATAACTTATTCGCACTTCACAGAAACACTTTTTTCATCTGTTTTTTTTTTTTTTTTTTTTAATGTTATTTCTTTCAAATTTTCTATGTTTTTTTTTCTCTTTGCGAAATTTTCTTATTTACTTGTTATTGTTGTTCTCTATTGTTGAACACAAGAGATTGAATTTAACAATCAGGAAATGGAAACACATTTTTCATTCACATGTAAGTAATTTCAAATGTACAAAGATAATTGTAATTATCAATTCTCATTACACTGTGAAAAAATATTGGCGTGTGAAAGATCATGTTGGTGGATTGTGAAATCTACACTGAAAAAATTATCTAAAAAGTTCTTACTTAGATTTTTTTATAGTAAATATGTTAGATATATAGGGTGTATGCATTCATGTTAAAGTCGACACCATGTTGGATAACTCAATAACATGGGTGACATAGGAAAATGTCACATTTTGCCAGTTTAAAACCACTATGCAATATTTTTGAGAGCATTGATGTTGTAAATATATTGAATTAGTATCTCAAGTATGTGAGAAAAATAACATGAACAAAAAAATGAACCACCCATGTTAAATTAGATTTAGAGTTAATAAAAATATATAATTTATTTTTGTCAAAGTTTCATATCGGGGGTATCGCAATCGGGTGTAGAGTGTATGCATTCATGTTAAAGTCGAAGCCATACTTATATATATATATATATATATATATATATATATATATATATATATATATATATATATATATATATATATAAACACGTCAGAAGTATAGTCAATAGTATTTTTCTCTCGGTGTAATTTGTTGTTTTCTCAAGCCTCCTTACATTTCCCAGACTTAAATTTTGTTATATTTCAATTATACGATTATTAACTGCCGTCATTTTATTGTTGTTAATTATTTTTATCTTGAGAAATCAATTTATATAAAATACATACAGGAAGTGATTTGTTAACATTCATCGACTTATACACTGCAAAAAAAATACAAACAGGAAGTTAACAAGCTGTTTTCATCGACTTACACTGCAAAAAAATACAAACAGGAAGTTGACAAGCTGTTTTCATCGACTTACACTGCAAAAAAATACAAACAGGAAGTTGACAAGCTGTTTTCATCGACTTACACTGCAAAAAAATACAAACAGGAAGTTAACAAGCTGTTTTCATCGACTTATACACTGCAAAAAAATACAAACAGGAAGTTAACAAGCTGTTTTCATCGACTTATACACTGTAAAAAAATACAAACAGGAAGTTAACAAGCTGTTTTCATCGACTTATACACTGCAAAAAAATACAAACAGGAAGTGATTTGCTAACAAGCTGTTTTCATCGACTTATACACTGCAAAAAAATACAAACAGGAAGTGATTTGCTAACAAGCTGTTTTCATCAACTTATACACTGTAAAAAAATACATACAGGAAGTTAACAAGCTGTTATCATCGACTTACACTGCAAAAAATATATGAGCACTTGCAACTGTAGAACTGTATCATCATTTTTTTTTTTCTTTAAATACACGCGAACAAATTAAATTATTAAATAGGCGTTATATAATTATGTTAGGTGCAACATAATGCATACAAAATTTATACAAATTTATACAAAATTTACAAAAAAAATTAATTTAAAATTTTATTTTTATTATTTACTTTTTTTTAAAATGTCATTATAGGGTGTATGTGGATGACGTCATATTTATTGCGCTTGTAGGCCATACTGGAGTAGTGAATAACATTGCTTAGCATAGGACAAACTTCATTTAAACCAATTTTCTTTGAGAAATCGGTTCATTTTTTTTTTTTTTGTTATTGTTATTTTTCTCACATAATTGAGATACTAATTCAACATATTTACAACATCAATGCTCTCAAAAATATTGTTCAGTGGTTTTAAACTGGCAAAATGAGTTATTTTCCTATGTTACCCATGTTATTCAGTTATCCAACATGGCGTCGACTTTAACACGAATGTATACACTCTATATGCGTTTTTTTTTAGTTTTCGTTCGCTAGTCCTTCGTAATTATGTATGTATGTAGTATAATATATAACATAAATTATGTTATTATTGCTGCATAGAGCTAGCATAATCATTTGTGAAAAACCATGTTTTTTTTAATGAAATTATTGCATTGATTGCAGAATATTTTTTTTATAAAAGATACAAACCATATTTTAATTTTTGGCAATTAAAACTTTTTTTTTTTTTTTTTTTTTTTTTTTACAAAAAGATATGATCAAACATTCAAGATACCAAATTCCTGGATATTTGCGGTGGGAGCCGCGCATAGTTGACCTCTTGAAATTTTTGCATTAATTAAGACACACACACACATACACATGTATACACGTGAGCCTCGTGACGTCATCACGCAGCTATAGGCAACGTTACGCAGGCAGGTGGCGTGACGTCACACTTCATCACCAGCTGACTGAAATATTATCTTGAGCAAACGGAAGATTAGCAATTATTTTAAAGGCATAGACCAGACAAAAACATAAACATTTAGATCACAAAACACTTGATGTGACTTACATAAATAACTTTAGTTTGTCTCAAAACCCAACTGTAGCTACGTAGCAGTGATCAGAAAATTCGATTTATGCAACCCGCACAACATTTTCCTACTAATTTTTGCATGTTTCTGACGTCATAAACATGAATAGTCACTTAAATTGCATACTTTACAGCAGGGCCGGCTTGGCCATAAGACGAGGTCTGCGATCGCAGACCGGGCCAACGTCATTGCGGGCCAAGCGGGCCAGAAAAAAAAAAGAAAAAAAAAGCGACAATAATTTAAATTTGCTCAAAAGTTTGCAGCACAATATAATAGTGTTTCTACTTCTACAGTTTATTCAGTTTATTAAGAGCAGAGAAATGAAAATCTTTTAAAAAATTAGTATACGCAGTGAAAGTGAAAAATCTGATAATGAATCTGATCAGGGCCGGCTTGGCATAAGACGTAAAGCTGGGATCCCGCGGCCCGGGCTTTTGACTTTGCGGGCCTTTTTGCTTGCTCTTAATTAGTAAAAAAAAAAAAAGAAAAAAGAAAAGAAAAAGAAGAACAAAAAACAACCAAACTTAAAAACCTTTGCCCGCATATTTTTTTAAATTTAATTTATATCATATGAATTTAATCTATGATGCATGCACAAAAATTACTTGGAATGCGCATTTTTATTATAACCAAAAAAAAAATGCATTGAGATCATTGCAAGGCAACTAAATTTTTTATGCACTTGGGCCAACTAGGCATAAGGCCGTACAAGTTAGTCCGCGGGCTCCTGGATAGGGACTTTGCTTTTGTGGGCCTTTGGTTCTGATGAAAAAAAAATCAATTAAAAAAGTTCAAAGGTACTTTGAAAAATAGCTCACTTTTTTATTATTTGAAAAGAAGTGATATCATTTTTTTAATTATCAGTTTCAATGAAACCCTTCTTTTTAAGCTGTCGTATTTGCGTTTTTTCAATACTTCTTGCACTAGTATGTAAATAAAATATTATATTTTGGAAAGTTATTAAATTCATATATTTATATTTTATTTATATTATTTATAAAAAATATATTTATTATTAAATATATATTTCTAAACATTTAGATGAGCTCGTAAATGACTCGTTAAAAAAATAGCATTTGCAAAGAATATAAAATATAATATAAAAAAAAGGATAAAACTTTTTTTTTTTTAGTACAATGTTTATAATTTTCTATAGCATGTAAAATCAATTGTTAATACTTAAAAATAATAATAATTTACAACTTTTGTCTTCAAAATAAAAATATTTTTGTTATATAATGAGAAATGAGCCTTTTTTTTTTTTTTTTTTGACACAGGTTCAAGAGCTTTTTTTATTATTATTATTTTTTTTAATTTTGGCCTAATTATTGATTTCCTCAAGTTATGGCTCTTTTTTTTCAAATTTAAGCTTGAAATCAAGCTCTTTCAAGTCAAACCATTTGACAATTTTTCAAGTTGTCTACACCTATAATTATAAATTTACAAATCCCTGTTCTGCACCCCCTTTTTTTCTCTTTTTTTCCCCTATACTTCAATTAAATCATTACATTATAACAATTATTCCTTCAATATAGTTTTTTTTTCTAGCATACATCAATTTTTGTCTAATATATTTTTAAAGGTGGCCGAAGGTCATGTCATGTAGATTGTAGTATTATCAAAATAATGTCATGGTTCAATTGCATAATTATTTTTTAATATAATAGAGTTATACACATTATTTTAAAAAATGCGAAAAAATTAAAATTTAATTCAAAATTAGCGTAAAACCCAGTGCCACGCCCCCTTTTTAAAAAAATTTCGTCTGCGGCGCAAGCTGGGGGGCTGGCGCCCCCCAGACCCCCCAGCATATGCGGGCCAATTCCCATATTGCCAGACCGGGCCAACGTACCCCAAGCCGGCCCTGCTTTACAGTATTTTCATGCTCTCTCGTGGGCCTACATTTACATTCTGGTAAAAATTGTCATCAGTTTTGAAGATCCCATTTTGTGTTTAGTCATTAAAAAGCACATGTTGTTTTATGTGGTCTATGGCTTTATCAGTGATTGGCTGACCAACAAAATAAGACACATTCATTGGTTGATCTTGTTTTTTTGAGACAATAAAATAAGTCGCATTGAGAATAGAACTTTTTTTTTCATGAATTTTCGTTCTCAGGCAATTGACTTAGGCGCTTGAAATACGTCAATTGTTACTTGGTCGGTAAAAACTACAACAAACAAAACAAGCGTCTATCCTTAAAAAAAAAAAAAAAAAAAAAAAAAAAAAAAAAAAAAAAAAAAACTTGGAAGACAAAAAAAAATTTAGGAAAAAAAAAAAAAAAAAGAAAAAAAACTTGATCATGAGGTAGTTTTCATTAACATTCCATATTAAGTAAATTTCTGATCAACCCGCAGCATTTTTTCTTCTATGCGGATATTTAACAATAAATTTGCAAACAAAAATGAACCTATACATTATTTTATATTTAAGTTTTATTAAACATCTCCGATACAATGTAAAATAAAAAAACATCTGACAACGGCCCATCATAACATTAACAAAGTCGTATGCAATCAATATTGATGTTCGTAACTTTATTTTACGTGGCCCGAACAGAAAAAAATGACGATCACTTAATTCTTTTTAAATGGCATTGCGCATTTTGTTGGAGCAAGAGAACAGGGTTTACGCATTACATTGAATTGAGGTAAATAGCGTAATTATCACATAAGGTATTAAATAATGGTAATTAAATGTAACTACACGCTTGCTCAATCTTCAATTTCTCACGCCAACCTATAGGGTGTATGCGGATGACGTCATATTTATTGCGCTTGGAGGCCATACTGGAGTAGTGAATAACATTGCTCAGCATAGGACAAACTTTGTTTAAGCCAATTTTCTTTGGGAAATCAGTTCATTTTTTTTGTTATTGCTATTTTTCTCACATACTTGAGATACTAATTCAACATATTTACAACATCAATGCTCTCAAAAATATTGCATAGTGGTTTAAACCTGGCAAAATTAGTTATTTTCCTATGTCACTCATTTTATTGAGTGATCCAACATGGCGTTGACTTTAACATGAATGCATACACACTATACCTACCTGATCACGTGAACAGTGGTCAAACTTACCCTCCCCTCTCCTCTCCTCATACTTCCATTCACAAGTGACCACCCCCTGTGGCGACCTAGTGGCGGCAGTGTAATGTTATGTAAGACCGCGCGCTCTGCAGGTCAAATTGTTCTTCACAAACATGGAATGTCACTTTGAGACCCTATATGCCTATATCTTCATCTTTGAATCACCTAGCTATATACCTCTCGTCACTGTTGTGTAAGACACCGGGTCACTTTTAGAGCAAACAACGCAACTGCATCTAAAAAGCAAAGTTGATGTTTGTTGCTTCAAGTTTAACATGGCTGATCACTTTTAGACATGGGCAAAAATAAACACAATAATCATGTTAGCTGATTTTTAACCCAATCTATATAAGAAAATATTTTGTTAAAGTTTTATGTTGAGGTAATCGTATCAATTCATAAAGTCGGTATATTTTAATACACATTTCTAGATTGTTGTGATTTCACAAATATATTGTTTAACTGAAACTATTTAACACTTAAGATCGTAGAACACCTTGAACAAAAAACTTGCCTAATATCCTAAAATACCCAAATATCAACATTATTTTGGCCGGAGTCATTGATTTATAATTTATTTTCCATTTACAAAACGTCATTTGCGGGTTTACTACGTCACAGCTCACATGTTTCCGCGTGCGTGGACCAGGCGAGCTGTGACGTAGTAAACCCGCGACTGACATTTTGTAAATAGAAATTTTATTAGAAATCAATGACTACGGCCAAAATAATGTTAATATTTGGGTATGTTAGGATATTAGGCAAGTTTTTTGTTCAAGGTGTTCTACGCCTTTAAGATTAACAAGATAGCATTGATGTTTGTCGTTCGTTCGTTCGTTCGTTCTTTCGTTCGTTCGTTCGTTCGTTCGTTCGTTCGTTCGTTCGTTCGTTCGTTCTTTCGTTCGTTCGTTCTTTCGTTCGTTCGTTCGTTCGTTCGTTCGTTCGTTCGTTCGTTCGTTCGTTCGTTCGTTCGTTCGTTCGTTCGTTCGTTCGTTCGTTCGTTCGTTCGTTCGTTCGCTCGTTCGTTCGTTCGTTCATTCATTATAGATTACAACAATCATTCTGCACATACCAATATATATATATATATATATATATATATATATATATATATATATATATATATATATATATATATATATATATATATATATGTATATATATATATATATATATATATATATATATATATATATATATATATATATATATATATATATATATATATATATATATAATTATATATATATAAATATATATATATATATATAAATATATATATATATATATATATATATATATATATATATATATATATATATATATATATATATATATATAATTATATTGACGGGATAGGATACATAAATATTAATACAGTTTGTTATGACTGTGGTGGGCGTGACCGCAAAGTAAAAGCCGCGAAGTCTGTATATATATTATGTCGTGTATGACCGCACGCTACATATACAGGTAAAGTTAGCCTACAGTTATGTTACTTAAACATTGGTTAATTTAAATATCACGTGACGTGAGGTAAGAGGAAGTATTGACGATGTTATGTGGAGAAGTTCTCACCGAGCAATTTGCAATACCGTGCGTTGTGAATTACTATGGACTTTCATTGATCATGGGTGAAATCTTGCTATATAGTGTGTGCTATACCACGTGATGTCAGGTAAGAGGAAGTATTGAAGATGTAATGTGGAGAAGTTCTCACCGGCTAAAGTGTATATCTTAAATAAGTTAGGATTCGTAACTAAAGTAATGCACCATTTTTTAGAGTGGTATCAATGTTGCTGTATTTAGTTATCATAATAATATATTTTCTTCCGCGCAATAAATAAATTTCTATATAAATTGAGAGCATAAGTAATTAGATTTCTACGTGAGCGAGGAGATATAGGATGTACCGGCTGCCATATAACGTTATAATTATTGCACCTGTATGTGTCTATGTATGTATGTACTGTATGTATGTATGTATGTATGTATGTATGTATGTATGTATGTATGTATGTATGTATGTATGTATGATGTACTGTACTGTACTCCTTGCAATGTCATATGGGCGTCACTATATGTGTCACTATATCTCTACTAAACGTACACATTTGTTTTATTTAGAATTATATTTAATTTAAAAGTCATGTGTAGTCAGATATTCAGAACATAATGTATTCCTATATAACAATAGGGTGTGTGCGCATGACGTCATTCTGAGTGCTTTTCGATCTGCTCATCTTGAGCAAAAATGAATAACATTGCTCAGCATAGGACAAACCTAATTTTTGGCTATTTTCTTTGGAAAATTAGCTATTTTTTAGTTATTATTATTTTTCTCACATACTTAAGATACTAATTCAACCTGTTAACAACATCAATGCTCTCAAAAATATTGCGAAGTATTTTTAAACTGGCAAAATGTGACATTTTCCTATACTGGCCCATGTTATTTAGTACTCACTTATGACGTCGACTTTAACATGAATGAAACCAACCTATATTATACTGCTTGCAATGTCATGTGGGCTTCACTATATGTGTCACTATATCTCTACTAAACGTACACATTTGTTTTTTATTTATTATTATATTTTATATAAAATTCTTCGTTACATTTTGAATACACTCTTCGTCCAGCCTCACTTGGATCTTGTCGGCAGTTTCGGATATCAATAAAATAATTATACAGTTTTTTTTAGTATTTAAATAAAGATAATATATTTAAAAATGTTAGTATACATACAACATTATTTTGTAATACTATACACGATATTTCATTTCCACATTTTGTATATTGATTTTTAATTAAATAATATTTTTTACTTTTACGAGTACTATAGGGTGTATGCGGATGACGTCATATTTATTGCGCTTAGAGGCCATACTGGAGTAGTGAATAACATTGCTCAGCATAGGACAAACTTCATTTAAGCCAATTTTCTTTGGAAAATCTGTTAATTTTTTTGTTCATGTTATTTTTCTCCCATACTTGAGATACTAATTCAACATATTTACAACATCAATGCTCTCAAAAATATTGCATAGTGGTTTTAAACTGACAAAATGATTTATTTTCCTATGTCACCCATGTTATTGAGTTATCCAACATGGCGTCGACTTTAACATGAATGCAAACACCCTATAGGTTTTAATAAAACATCAAAGTATTGATGAAAGTGTAGTCAGATATTCAGAACATAATATATTCCTATAGCAATACTGTGTGTACGTACCAAATTGCAACAGTGACTAAAAATGTCAAAACTTGAGTCTTGGGTTCGATTACCGTAAATACGATATAACGATATATCGAAACGTTATAGATTAACAGTTTTATAAAAGTTATCGTTAAAGATTAACAAAAATTGACGATATTATCGTCGTATCTATAACGATACTTTTTTATCCCAAAATAAGAAAAAAATACACAAAAA
Source organism: Ecdyonurus torrentis (assembly GCA_949318235.1). Classification (NCBI taxonomy): domain Eukaryota; kingdom Metazoa; phylum Arthropoda; class Insecta; order Ephemeroptera; family Heptageniidae; genus Ecdyonurus; species Ecdyonurus torrentis. Next base: position 49,934,931 of record OX439131.1, on the reverse strand, counting down.
AAGAAAGACAAGTGTGCAGAAAATAAGAAAATATGACCAAAAATTTAAAAAAGTGAATATATAAATGAGGCTGTTTCTAATTGTATGTATATGTAGTACAGTCATGAAACAAGTATTTAAAATATTTTATTTCAGTAAAAATTGCATTATGATTTATCGTTATTGAAAAACTATCGTTATACGATTATCGTTATCGTGGGTCACATGTTTAAAAGTAACGTCACATTAAGTAAGTAATGTCACATTTTGCCAGTTTAAAAATACTTCGCAATATTTTTGAGAGCATTGATGTTGTTAACAGGTTGAATTAGTATCTCAAGTATGTGAGAAAAATAATAATAACTAAAAAAATAGCTAATTTTGCAAATAAAATAGACAAAAACTAGGTTTGTCCTATGCTGAGCAATGTTATTCATTGCTCAAGAAGAGCATCGAAAAGCATTCAGAATGACGTCATCGTACTAAGAAAAAATATCGCCTTAAAATTTTTTAAAGGTCTTTCCAAAAATATCATAAACTCAAAAAAAAAAAAAAAAAAAAAAAAAAAAATTAATACACCTTTTTTATAATAATAATAATAATAAGGAATTAAAAAGACTATTAAAATGTAAGATTTAATGATGATGATTAGCCTTGACCACGCGTGTTAAGTGGTCAGTTTAACAAAGTATTTAATTGAAGCAACAAACATCACAAGTCCCGTTCACTGCATGCAAATCAACCTATATGATTTTATTGCTTCATGATTTAGATAATTACACAAATACCTGCGCTATAGCTCAATGAAGCATTATATACGTACATATTATAATGAATATAATGAACACTATACTATATGGTGTTTTCATTCATGTTAAAGTCGACGTCATAAGTGAGTACTAAATAACATGGGCTAGTATAGGAAAATGTCACATTTTGTCAGTTTAAAAATACTTCGCAATTTTTTTGAGAGCATTGATGTTGTTAACAGGTTGAATTAGTATCTCAAGTATGTAAAAAAAAAAAAAAAAAAGTAAAAAAATTAACCAATTTCCCAAAGAAAATAGCGCAAACAAAGTTTGTCCTATGCTGAGCAATGTTATTCACTACTCCAGTATGGCCTCCAAGCGCATTAAATATGACGTCATCCGCATACACCCTATAGTAAGTGAATGTAGTTTATTTTCATTTTTTTTTTTCATTTTTTTTTCTTTACATAAATTTTTCTGTGATTATCTGATTTTTTTATTTGTGATAAATGAAGCAAGTTATAAGAAATAGAAATATTATACCTTTCATTTGACGATATGCTCGTTTCAGTACAAATATTCAAATATTTTTCTTGCATTCTCGTACGCAATTTTTTTTTGTCCGTGGAGAAGTGACATGAAAATCAAGTCATCAACCCCTCCCAAACCGCTAAGAAAATAATGAAAAAAAGGGATAGAGAGACAGAGAGAGAGAGAGAGAGAGAGAGAGAGAGAGAGAGAGAGAGAGAGAGAGAGAGAGAGAGAGAGAGAGAGAGAGAGAGAGAGAGACAGAAAGATAGAAAGAGAGAGACAGAGACACAGAGAGAGAGAGAGACAGAGAGACAGAGAGAGATAGAGAGAGAGACAGAGAGAGACAGAGACAGAGATATAGAGAGACAGAGACAGAGACAGAGACAGAGACAGAGACAGAGACAGAGACAGAGACAGAGACAGAGACAGAGACAGAGACAGAGACAAACAAAGATAGAAAGAGAGAGACAGACAGAGACAGAGAGAGAGAGACAGAGAGAGACAAACAAAGATAGAAAGAGAGAGACAGACAGAGACAGAGAGAGAGAGAGAGAGAGAGAGAGAGAGAGAGAGAGAGAGAGAGAGAATCTCGAGAGCAAACTATTATCTTTCCAATAAAAATTCAAGAAGTTATTTTTCTTCAAAAATTTCCTCCGTGATTATTAAATAAATAAAAAATTCAAAATTCCAAGAATGTTAATTCCTCCTCCAGTTTGTCACCTCACCGTAATGACGTAATAGTGACGTCACTTGGAATGTGCGCATGCGCTATGATACCGTTATCATTGAATGTGGTTACGTATATGTATGTAAGTAAGTAAGGCGGGGAGATGGTGATGGGACACTCTCACACACACATCACGGCTGCGGTGCACGCGGCACATGCGGCACATGCGGCAAGGCGTACTGACTCAGGTAACGGGACAACCTGACCTCGTGTCAACGTTTAGGCAAGCCGGGCTACCTGCCTGCCACAGCATCCCAAATATAACCAAATATTTACTGACAATCAAAACATTTATCGATTATTTTGACAAATATTATTATCTATAGGGTGGTTTCATTCATGTTAAAGTCGACGTCATAAGTGAGTACTAAATAACATTGGCCAGTATAGGAAAATGACACATTTTGCCAGTTTAAAAATACTTTGCAATATTTTTGAGAGCATTGATGTTGTTAACAGGTTGAATTAGTATCTCAAGTATGTGAGAAATATAATAATGGCTAAAAATTAGCGAATTTACCAAAGAAAATAGCCAAAAACTATGTTTGCCCTATACTGAGCAATGTTATTCATTACTCAAGATGAGCATCGAAAAGCATTCAGAATGACGTCATGCGTACACACCCTATAGTAATGGATGATATTGGCGGTGACATCACGTAGTACCAATCAGAGACGCTTTAGCTTGGGACCTCTAATTTAACATTACAAATATAGTTTTTTTTTTTTTTTTTTTTTTTTTTTTTTTTTTTTTTGCGATTTTTGATAAAACTAACTACGCCGATTTTTTTTTTTTTTTTTAAGGAAGGATATATGAGAGACAGAGAGACAAGACAGAGAGAGAGAGAGAGAGAGAGAGAAAAACATAGAGACAGACAGAGAGATAGAGACAGAGAGACAGATATACAGTGAGTTAGACAGACAGACAGACAGACAGACAGACAGACAGACAGACAGACAGACAGACAGACAGACAGACAGACAGACAGACAGACAGACAGACAGACAGACAGACAGACAGACAGGTGATGGTGAACTACTTGCACTGCTCCACTACACTACACTATGTCGAAGTATTGATGATATTGATCACTTGTCACCTAACTGTCCAACCTCAATAATTGAGGACACCGCGGCGCACTACCTCCATCCTTATTCTGTCTCGACACAAAGTCAAGTTTTTTGTTTTTTACTTTTAAATTTTGTCATGTGTGACGCAAAAAATAAACTATCCCACCTTCTCCACTGTTGAACATATAGGGTGTATGCGCATGACGTCATATTTAATGCACTTGGAGGCCATACTGGAGTAGTGAATAACATTGCTCAGCATAGGACAAACTTCATTTAAGCCAATTTTCTTTAGGAAATTTGTCATTTTTTTGTTATTATAAGTTTTCTCACATACTTGAGATACTAATTCATTTACACATAAAAAACTCTTTTGTTGATATGACTAATATATAGTTGTCTTAACTAAATTATTATGTTAAAAAGCTTCCACAGCTATATTTAGTTAAACTTGCTAAAATATTTAGTTGATTTTATTTAGCTTTAACAACGTAACATTTTGTACGATGTACTAAATCTTTTGCTGCGAGAGCAAAAAGGTTTTGGACAAAATATTTTTAAAACAATTACAAAACAAAAATTGGAAGGGCTCATGTTTTTTTTTATTATGGGTATAGAAAGAGACGCTCCTTTTTTTATAACACCATTGGCAAGGAGAGAAATATCAAGTTTACACATAATTAAGAAAGCATTTTCAAATTAACTTACTAAATAATTATCCACAATACATTCACAAGTAATCGCATTAATATGAAAACACTGATATTTCTCTCCTTTCAAACTCTGAGGCACCACCAGAAATTGAGAGTGGCTGCATAGTCGGCGTCATTATTTGGTCGTAACAACTAAAGATTTTTACCAAAAAACATTACCTTTTGCTAGAGCTACTAAACCTACTAAAACCAAAAAATTTAGTCGATCCAGCAAAATATTATAGAAGACTGCAACAAAATATTTAGACTTGTTATAGCTATACACGGAAAAACCCTATATACACTGTTCAGTTCCAACGATGTAACTCTTCAGTACAAACCAATAACTTGGTAGACAAAAGTTTAAACAGTAACTTGTTAGTATAAACGTTATTTCTTCAGTGATAAATAGTTAGCTCTGCACATCTTAACAAAAACTTTGGATATATTTAACTAATTTAACATATTTATTATAAAAAAACTAAATACATAACAACTTTTTAGTTTTTTTTCTTACGTGTACGCGCGGTAGCTAATACATAGCTGTATATATATGGAAGCTTCGAACACAATGCTACATTGTTTGATGTCTTCTAGTTTTTTTTTTTTTTTTTTTTTTTTTTTTTTACGGTTTCCCCCTGCATTGTGGCTTTAATTGCGTATGTAAATTGTGTCTGTATTTTGTGACACAACACTTGTTGTAAAACTGTCTATCAAGTTCAATGCTCGGTAAAACTTTAATTTCTCATATTTATAATAGTTATAACCTATAGCAACGAAGCTAAAGATAACGTAAGGCATCGACTGCGCATTTCGTGCGTCTGCTGCAAGATTGCAATCTTTATTTCCGGTATTTTTCACGTTTTGATGGCGGGAAAATATTATCGTGTGTAATTTTTTTTTTGAAAAAATGAAATTTTACCGGAAATAGATCTCGTCGATCGGGAAAATTCGGAAAAGACGAACGAAATTCGCAGTCGATGCCTTACGTTACCTGCAGCTTCGTTGACCTATAGTAGATGCTAATGTACCATTTACATGCCATATACACTCTAAAATAATCGTTAAAAATCTTGTCCACAGTTTTACAATGCTTTAAGTATTGTGTAATCAACGGTTATGACGTCACTAAACGTTGACAATCTAACGATAAAAACGTAAATGACGTCACAAGCGTTAGAATCACAGTGGAATAAACGTTAAACTTGGCCGTTACAAATCTACGACATTTCTATTTAATCTCAACGCTTGTGACGTCACTAATGTTTTTACAGTTGAAATATCAACGTTTAGTGACGTCATAACCGTCGATTACACAATACTTAAAGAATTGCAAAACTGTGGACAAGATTTTTCAACGTGCATTTCTTAGTGTGTATGTACCATTTGATAGCCCTACACATAAGTGATAAATAATACGTTGCTGCGGTCTATAGGGTGTATGCATTCATGTTAAAGTCGACGCCATGTTGGATAGCTCATTAACATGGGTGACATAGGAAAAAAAAGTCATTTTGCAAGTTTTAAATCATTATGCAATATTTTTGAGAGCATTGATGTTGTAAATATGTTGAATTAGTATCTCAAGTATGTGAGAAAAATAGAAATAACAAAAAATAAACAGATTTCCCAAAGAAAAATAGCTCTGCACATCTTACAAAAACTTAAAAAACAAATCTTAAAAGAAATTCTAAATATTAATCCTTCAGTTTTTTTTTTTTTTTTTTTTTTTTTTTTTTAGTATAGATAACGTAATATAAAAAAGTTGAAATAAGCATAATTATTATCTTGTACAGCATAACAGCAATTTAAATGTAATTTCAATTTAGCAAAGTAAAATGCTGACATGCACCCTCCCTATATAGCCAAAACAAGATCAGTTTTTTTAAAAACATTTTCTCAAGTATTTTTTCCCATATCAACACCAAAATTTGACACGTGAAATCAATGTTAATTTTTGTCGCTATTACTTGATTAGAACCCCAGCAAAAAGGATACTTCCGGTTCCGGCTGTAATAACCTCTCAATTGTTTTACTGCGTGCGTAAACAGTTTGTCGTATGTGTGCGTGGTTCTCTCATCTCATTTCTGCATCTTTAGCATATATATATTTTATATATATATATATATATATATATATATATATATATATATATATATATATATAAAATATATATATATATATATATAATATAAATATAATATATATATATATATATATATATATATATATATATATATATATATATATATGTACACGGAAAGAAGGAAAAACGTAATTTATGCTACATTTATGTTAATATAGCACAACTAATGCTAAATTAGAAGAACACTCATATAAGTATACTGTACAACATAACATTATGCTATATAAAACAAATTATTGCGCAATATACCATAATTTTATACCGTATTTTGAACAAATTGTGTTGAAAATTAGCAAGCATAAAAATTACGTATTAATTTTTTATTTTCGCACGAAAAAAATGTATCTGCATAGTTCCTATTTAGACTTTTTTTCATAATAAATTCTTTAGATACATACTAAACTTTTTATAATCTAAAGAGTTAACTATTTACTGCTAAAGAAATTACGTTTGTACTAACGAGTTACTGTTTAAACTTTTTGCAAGAGAGTTATTGTTTAGTACTAAAGAGTTATTGTTATGTATCGCAATAATTTAGTAAATTGTTGTTTTACGTGCGTGCGTATAAAGTATGATTTAAATAATGTTCTATTCTTCCCGTATTGCAACAATTAAAAAAAAATATAAAAAACTTAATTATACTTGTGTACGATGGCAACAAGGCTGCATTGTTGTACATATTGTTGTACAGTTCAGTGTGTCACTCACAGTTAGTACTAGCTGTTGTCGTGGGGATGCATGTGTTAGTCGTGCATTATAGGTTTGCGTGTCGCGTGTCGCGTGTGATGTGCACGAGTTAGCCACGAGTTATGTGCAGGGTGATTAGCACTCGTGAGTCACGTGACCTAGCCAGGCAGCCAGGCAGCCAGGCAGGCAGCAACAATGCACGCGGTACAGTGTTTGTAAACAATACCTTTCTCTCTCTCTCTCTCTCTCTCTCTCTCTCTCTCTCTCTCTCTCTCTCTCTCTCTCTCCTCCACTTCACTACCATGTTATATCTCGAGAGGGAGAGCATGACTTATGCACTACCACAAGCAAATGTAGGTAATACTTTTTTTTTTTTTTTTTTTTTTTTACATTTTTTGAGAAAACTACTCTAACGTACGATTCCGGATAAATTTCAATGAGAAATACTATAGACTATATTTATACTATTTTACGTGTTTTAAGCCATTGAAATTTTTTAGGCAATTTTTAAACCGATAAGTTTTATTATATAGTATAATGTTATTTAAGATTTATGAGTATGTGAGCTAACTGCTGTGAACGACTGGTTAATTGATATTCCAGTGCAGCTGCAAAGTATAACCTATATTCTTATTATTATGGTATAACTGTGACCTCAGTGACACGTGTCACGCACTGAGGTCACGTGTCACGCACCGAGGTCACATAACAAGTCACTTCCGCAAACATTACTGTCTTTAGAGATAATACCTGACATCTTTGCTAGCTGCCTGTTTTTTTTTTTTTTTTTTGTTTTTTTTTAATTATTCTCAAAATAATTCTTATTTTGACGACTATTTTGTTGTAACATCAGTAACTGGCTATGATATATAAGTAATTGGCTCTCAAATTAAATTTGCATTTAAAGGCGTAGAACACCTTGAATAAAAAAGTTGCGTAATATCATATCAAACCTAAAAATCAACGTTGATTTGGCCGGAGTCATTGATTTTTAATTTATTTTCCATTCACAAAATACCGCTGCCGGTCACTGACGTCACAGCTCGCCCGGTTTTCTTACGCGTGGACCAAGCGAGCTGTGACGTCAGTGACCGCCAGTGGCATTTTGTGAATGGAAAATAAATTAGAAATCAATGACTCCGGCCAAATTAACATTGATTTTCAGGTTTATTAAGATATTACGCAACTTTTTTGTTCAATGTGTTCTACGCCTTTAACTATTTAAATTTAGATTAAACCCTTATAATATTGACAGGTATATGGATTACTGATGACAATGATTGGTCATTTGTATGTATATATATATATATATATATATATATATATATATATATATATATATATATATATATATATATATATACATATATATATATATATATATATATATATATATATATATATATATATATATATATATATATATATATACATATATATATATATATATATATATATATATATATATATATATATATATATATATATATATATATATATATATATATATATATATATACATATATTGATTTTTACTTTTTTCTATATGTTTTAATGCCAATAATTTCTAATTATTTTTAAAAGAAACAACATCAACATACAAATATATTGTGATTGTAGGATGCAAGAGCAATGACTGAAGTAATTTTGAACACATTTGCTCCGATCACATTACATTACATTACTGTATACCGAGCTAGCAGTAACAAGATATACTCAAGTCAAAAGAAACCAAAGCCGATTTATCGTTTTACCACTAATGTATCGCCCATTTCTCGCACGCATATCACACAGGAGGAGACTGGGCAAAACCGTAAAAGATCGAAACTCGCAGGCTTTCTGATGAGTGTATATTCAACTCAAAAAACCTGAGTTCCCTGCCGTTCAACTTTTTACAGTATCGCCCAGCCGCCCCCCTTCTCCTCAAATGTGATAATGGGCGATACTTTAGGCATGCCCGATTTAAATCGACTGAGGTTTTTTTGAGTCGAGTATACGTAATACAGGAAGTTGGCCATCTAATAGATAAATAGACTTATATATAAAGAGTGATGATATATTGTGTATATACAGCAAACTGAAATTGAATTGAAGTTGAAGAACAAACTTGACATCAATCTCACTTAAACACGGAGAGAAAAGTTCGTTATATAAACTACACACAAATATTGAGCCAGCTTTGAAAATGTTTTTGATTGATAACGTTTTTTATTGGCCCATACTTTCATGTGCCGTGGGACGTGGGGTGACATGCACATGAATGTAATTCAGTCGCCGGCACTGCCTTATTAGCAATTTGACCAGTCGAGGCTCCTCCTCGAGATGTAAACCGTTCCATCTTTCTGGGCGGAACAGTAACCGATTATGAAGAAGTCTGGGCCGAAGAAATGCACATCCAATATCCGTGGTAAATGTATGCAGACGAGCCCCGGAGCGAAACTATGTCACCCGATCGGCCTCTACACTATTTCCACTTCACTTTAACTATGACCTATGGTCAATATGTCCTCCTCTACACGCACTCCACGTGGTGAACGATTATGAATCATATTATGAAGATGGATTTAATGACTATGAAGCCGGTGCCTGGTATATTAGTAACAAATTAGTGGAAAACGAAGACAATATAGGTTCCGACATAGGTTCCGATGCATAATACTCGACATCTTGCGCGGAACCCCAGCTTCGAAAATGTTCCTTTGTTATAAACATCTGGTTATGACGTCATTACCTGTTTACTACGTTTATACATATGGTCGATCATTGTTATTTCTTCGTTTAGAACTTTGAACTTGATAACAATGAAAGAAACTCACAAAAATAAGGTGCATTAATGAAACATGTGACTCACTTTTATCTGCTCAAAATACAAGATCAACCAATGAATGTGTCTTATTTTGTTGGTCAGCCAATCACTGTTAATGAGATTTACTTTACTTTACAGAACAAGCTAAAATATCAATCCAAGCGCATTAAATATGATGTCATGTGGATATACACCCCTATATACTGAAAAACAACTAAGTGTAAGACTAAAATATATAGGGTGTATGCATTCATGTTAAAGTCGACGCCATGTTGGATAACTCAATAACATGGGTGGCATAGGAAAATAAATCATTTTGCCAGTTTAAAACCACTATGCAATATTTTTGAGAGCATTGATGGTGTAAATATGTTGAATTAGTATCTCAAGTATGTGAGAAAAATAACAATAACAAAAAAATGAACCGATTTCCCAAAGAAAATTGGCTTAAATGAAGTTTGTCCTATGCTGAGCAATGTTATTCACTACTCCAGTATGGCCTCCAAGCGCAATAAATATGACGTCATCCGCATACACCCTATACATGATAGCTTGTTCTGTAAAGTAAAGTAAATCTTGACAAAAAAATCTAAACAAAATTGACAAAAATTGAGTCACATGAAGAGCATGGAACTTTTTTGTGTGAAGTTTCTTTCATTGTTATCAAGTTCAA
>OX439131.1:49919870-49922370 GCA_949318235.1 Ecdyonurus torrentis | reverse complement strand
CGATTTTTTATTTTTCAAGGTCAAGTGGACTTAGGACATTATAGCGGAGCACCCTCGATATATATATATATATATATATATATATATATATATATATATAATATATATATATTATAACTTAACAATAAACTAAAAATCTTATATAAATACACAAATGCGTGTTTTTATTTGTTTATTATTATAATTGATAAAATAGCCGTTTATGTAACAGAATTTAAAGCACGCTAAATTATATTTAAACTATTTTTATTATACATATTAAAAATGTGCAATTTTGATTCAATTAAAGACACGGCAAACAACTTAATTTGCTAAAACTGTAAGAAACAACTAAGTTGCAGGTATTCATGTCAGTTAATTAATTTTAAAATTAATTAAGCAGCAGCTGCCCACTAGACGTAAATTAAATAACTGACAGAGCCGTTAATTTAATAAACAATTTAGTTCAATTATTTGTAATATATATGACGTTATTTTTAGTCTGATAAAAGCATGGCATGAAGTTCAATTAAAGGCATAGAACATCTTGAACAAGGCACAATATAACATCCTAAATATACCTAAATATCAACATTGATTTGACAGGAGTCATTGATTTCTAATTTATTTTACATTTAAGAAATCGCCATTGCGGGTTATTGACGCTCACGTGCGTGGAAAAAGGCGAGCTGTGACGTCATATACCCGCAGCTGCTATTTCTTAATTGGAAAATAAATTAAAAATCAATGACTCCGGTCAAAGCAATGTTGATATTTAGCTATGTTAGGATATTAGACTTGTTTTTTTTTCAAGATGTTCTATGCCTTTAAGTTATTATAAATATTATTTCTGTCGACAAACACTGAGAGAAAAATCTGTAGTATCTCGACTGTATATGGTGTTCATGTTAAAGTCGACGCCATCTTGGATCACTCAATAACATAGGCAGCATAGGAAAATAGCTTATTTTGTCAGTTTTAACATTAAATGTGTAATCTTTGAGTGGGGTTAGTCTTGTTTAGCAAGGCAAGACCTGCAAGCGGGCTGACAATACAAAGATTATACATATATAGGGTCTATGCATTCATGTTAAAGTCGCCGCCATGTTGGATAACTCAATAACATGGGCAGCATAGGAAAATAATTTATTTTATCAGTTTTAACATTAAATGGGTAATTTTTGAGTGGGGTTAGTCTTGTTTAGAAAGAATAACCTGCAATCTGACTGACAATAGAAAGATTTTTTACCTGGTATAGGGTGGTTTCATTCACGTCATAAGTGAGTACTAAATAACATGGGCCAGTATAGGAAAATTGCACATTTTGACAGTTTAAAAATGCTTCGCAATATTTTTGAGAGCATTGATGTTGTTAACAGTTTGAATTAGTATCTCAAGTATGTGAGAAAAATAGTAATGAACAAAAAATAGCTAATTTCTCTAAGAAAGTAGCCAAAAACTATGTTTGTCCTATGCTGAGCAATGTTATTCATTGCTCAAGAAGAGCATCGAAAAGCACTCAGAATGACGTCATGCGTACACATCCTATATGCATTTATTAAATATGTATAAAAATTATTATGTATATGTAATTTTAAAAAATTTTAAAAAAAAGTTCAAATAGAATTATAAGCAATATTTTTGAGAGCACTGATGTTGTTAATAGCTTGTTTTTTAAGTACAGTATGTTAGAAAAATATTATTAAGAAAAAAAAAAACATTTCGCAAAGAAAATAGACAAAACAAAATAAGTCCTATGCTGAGCAATTTCTCCAGTATGGCGTCCAAGGGCATTAAATATGACGTCATCCTCATACACCCTGTAGAGTACATGCAGATGACGTCATATTTATTGCACTTGGAGGCCATACTGCAGTAGTAAATAACATTGCTCAGCATAGGACAAACTTTGTTTAAGACAATTTTCTTTGAGAAATCGTTTATTTTTTTGTTCATGTTATTTTTCTCCCATACTTGAGATACTAATTCAACATATTGACAACATCAATGCTCTCAAAAATATTGCATAGTGGTTTAAACTGGCAAAATGAGTTATTTTCCAATGCCACCCATGTTATTGAGTTATCCAACATGGCGTCGACTTTAACATGAATGCATACACACTATAGCGTGCAGAGGAGATTTATTGAAGTATTAATAATAAAAATTATAATATTAAGGAACATGAAGTCGGGTTATTTCAGCCATAAAGTAAATGAATAATATATAAAAATATATGAACAAGTCAGTAGCTTAATTAAAATTATAAGTGAATGAATGAACGAAGGAACGAACGAAGGAACGAACGAACGAACGAACGAACGAACGAACGAACGAACGAACGAACGAACGAACGAACGAACGAACGAACGAACGAACGAACGAACGAACGAAACGAACGGAACGAATGAACGAACGAACGAACGAACGAACGAACGAACGAACGAACGAACGAACGAACGAACGAACGAACGAACGAACGAACGAACGAAACGAATGAACGAATGAACGAACGAACGAA
>OX439131.1:49912370-49914870 GCA_949318235.1 Ecdyonurus torrentis | reverse complement strand
CAAACGTAAATTCTTTAGCGGTAAATAGTTAACTATTTAGATTATAAAATGTTTAGTTTGTATCTAAAGAATTTATTATGAAAAAAGTCTAAATAGTAATTCTTTAGATAATTTTTTCCGTGTATGCTAAGCAATGTTATTCATTGCTCAAATATGGCCTTTAAGTGCATTTATTATGACGTCATGTGGATACACCCTATACATTACATAATATTGTACATAGCTATGTATGTAATTGTGCTAGTTCACACGGAACATCACAAAGCGCATCCTCACGAAAAGTCACGAAGTTTCCCACGATGGCAAGCAAAGCACAACCAGCGGGACATGGTGATTATGTTAGTTACATCAGCTTATATCCTACCTACCTACCTGCCTGTCTCTATAGTATCAATTTATTGTTAATGTTAAAGGAATAGACCAGAGAAAAACATAAACATTTATATCACAAAACACTTGATGGGACTTACATAAATAACTTTAGTTTGTCTCAAAACACAACAGTAGCTCCGTAGCAGTGATCAGAACATTCATTTTATGCAACCTGCACAACATTTTCATACTTATTTTTGCATGTTTCTGACGTCATAAACATGAATACTCACTTAAATTGCATACTTTACAGTTTTTCACGCTCTCTTGTGGGGCTACATTCACATTCTAGTAAAAATTGATATCAGTTTTGAAGATCCCATTTCATGTTTATTCATTAAAAAGCACATGTTGTTTTATTTGGTCTATGCCTTTAATATCACAAATTAAAGTATTAGGAAATAGCTACGTTTATACAACAACAAAGTAAGGTCGTCTTATTTCAAACTTAACAATTATTTTTACAAAAATTATTTTTAAATAAAATATTTGCAATGTGCACGGTTAAAATAATTAACTATATTAAATATTTAATTAAATATTCATAAATTAAAAAAATTAAATATTACTAATAATAGGAAGGTTTCATTCATGTTAAAGTCGAAGTCATAAGTGAGTACTAAATAACATGAGCCAGTATAGGAAAATGTCACATTTTGCCAGTTTAAAAATACTTCGCAATTTTTTTGAGAGCATTGATGTTGTTAACAGGTTGAATTAATATCTCAAGTATGCGAGAAAAAAAATATTAACAAAAACAAACTAATTTTCTAAATAAAATAGCCAAAAACTAGGTTTGTCCTATGCTGAGCAATGTTATACATTGCTCAAGAAGAGCATCGAAAAGCGCTCAGAATGACGTCATGCGCACACATCCTATAATTAACTACTATAACTGTGCTACTATAAAAAAAGTCTGCATTACTTAACTTAAAAAACGCAACTTATTTGCGATAAACACTTTTAAGTTATTTCGAGCACCTAAAATACTGCATTTTAGCAAATTATTAATACTGGCTAATTTAAGTGGTTTTCAGCTTTTTTTAAGTTAAGGTTTTTATATAGATGGCTTGTATCTCAAAATCTAAAAAGAAAACTTGTAAATTTTATGATGCCATTTGAAAGTTAACAGTAACAGCTACCTATGGTAAAATTTTCAGAACCCGTGACCATCAGATAAGAGAGAAATTAATTATTGAAATTAACATGGGCTCTTATGGGACTAAAACTTGAAAAAATCATAGTTTAAAATCTAGCATGGTGACCCTTATTTTTTTTTTTCAACATTTTTGAAGACGCCTTATCCTCATGTATCACTAGGCAAAATTGCAGATTTTTCTGTCTTTACAATTTTGTAGACAAATCCAACAATACCTGATTTCAAGAGCCTTAAAACATCTCATAATAACTCATAATGCTCATAATAACTTTAAAGTAATTACTTTAAAGCCATAGACCGCATAAAACAACATGTGTTTTTTAATGAATAAACACGAAATGGGATCTTCAAAACTGATGACAATTTTTACCAGAATGTTAATGTAGCCCCACGAGAGAGCGTGAAAATACTGTGTAAAGTAAGCAATTTGCGTGAAAATTCATGTTTATGACGTCAGAAACATGCAAAAATTAGTATGTAAATGTTGTGCGGGTTGCATAAATCGAATTTTCTGATCACTGCTACGGGGCTACTATTGGGTTTTGAGACAAACTAATGTTATTTATGTAAATCCCATCAAGTGTTTTGTGATATAAATGCTTATGTTTTTCTCTGGTCTATTCCTTTAAGGTGTCGACTTTAACATCAATGAAACCACCCTATATAATTACAATGATAGGCTAATGTAGTGTGATATTTTGTCCTCAGGCTTGGGCACAGTGCAGCCTCACATGTCAATCAACAATCTGTGTGGAGATCTCAACAAAGGCTACATACCTAAGAACCCAATCAGCAATGCTCTGCACACTGCCTACCCATTGTAAGTAGTAAACCAATCAATCAATCAATCAATCAATCAATCAATCAATCAATCAATCAATCAATCAATCAATCAATCAATCAATCAATCAATCAATCAATCAATCAATCAATCAATCAATCAATCAATCAATCAATCAATCAGTCAGT